>CATIWQ010202810.1:0-39268 GCA_949673415.1 Euphorbia schlechtendalii | reverse complement strand
GTTGTAAGGTATGCAAGTGAAAGCTAAAGTTGATCAAACTATAACTACTCTTTAATGGGAGTTGTCAATTCCCACAATTCCTGCGTCTGCTTTGAATTTGGTCTCGGCCAGTACAAAACCTCTGCTTGGATGCTATTCTTTGTGAATATTGAATAAACGAATATTGAAGAATGAAAACTTTTATTGATAAGTGATTTGAAATTACACTTATACAACAATCACTCTAATATATAGAGAAATCTAGTGATCAAAACAAGGATTCAAATCACTTAAACATTTTCTCACTAACACTTAAGAATGTAGCGACTCTATCTACACACACACTATATATCTCTCTCTCTCACTTTTTCTACTCTATGCCACACTAAGCCACTACACTTCTTGAATGTATTGAAGGCATACGAAATTGGATAGAGTTGGAGCCCTATTTATAGAGTTCGAAGGGTTGCGTCTATCCAAACGAAGGGTTGTGTCCATTGGTGAAAGATTGCATCTCTTCATTATGATTGGTTGAGAACCTTTGATATAATCCACAATGGATAAGCACCTTTTCATGATTGGTTGACTCTTGATAGGCATCTGTTCTTTGGTAGTTGATGGCGGTTAATCATGCTAATCTGGCGGTTGTTAGTTAAAAAGATGATACAAGAAAACCATCCATGTCACGGCCGTGATATACATGTCGCAACCGTGAATCTTTGATTGGCAATCTTCTGTTTCTGAAGTAAACAAGTCACGACAGCAAATGATTGTCGCGACAGTGAATTGAGTTTTACTCAGAATTCTTCTTGTAACTTCATCGATCTTCGACAGCTTCGATCCTAAGCCAAATTTTTAAGTTCCACGAATCTTTTTGCACCTTTTTTACTCTTTTTTCATAGAATTCCATATTAGATCATTTTACTCCCAAGATTTACCTAGTATCTGCATTTGCATAAAAAACAACTACATACCACGTGAAATCTTTTATATGAAGTATAAAAATGACTAAAACTACAGTGTTTACTGTATAAAATTAATGTGATAATAAGTGTAATTATACACTTATCAGGTAGTTGGCTGAGATCTCCATAGATTTGGCACTCATGGCACTTCTTCACTTCCGCCACACAGTCGATGACCATAGTGGTCCAGTAATAACCTTAAAGCTAAATCTTCTTTCCCAGAGCTAAGCCATTCATATGTGGGCTACAATCCTCTATGTGCATATGCCCTATCATGAGCATAGCCTCTTTTTCAGTCAAGCAACGGAGCAACAAACCCTACGGAGTACATCGAAAGAGATCATTATCGATAAGACGAAATTGGACAGCTAAGCGAATAAGGGAAGTATGCTCAGAGTTTGTGGTACCCTCAAGACAAACCCCATCTCTAAAAAATCGGACAATATCGAAGTACCAGCAACCTGAGTTTGAGACCCCATCAACTATCACTGCTCTGCAATATTACGACTCCTTGGCTGATTGAAGCACCAATGTTTTGATGGGTTGGGTTTAGGGCCTTTCCCACATAGAGGCTAGGGTGGCCAGGGAATCTGCCATTTGGTTATCCTCTCGTAATACATGACGGAATACACATTTATCAAACTTAATGAAGGCCATCAAGACCGCTTTAGATAGGGGCGAAGCGACTCCTCCTTGATCTCCCAATCAAAGGTTACTTGCCAAATTATTAAGGCTAAATCTCCAATGACTGAGACCTCTTTTGCGCTCACCTTTTGCTTCCAAATCGAATAAACATGCTTCGTATTCCGCCCCATTATTCGTGACTGGGAACTCCAAGCGCTTAGACAATAGAATGACCTCATTATAGGGTGTGATCAAGACTACGCCAAGGCCTGCCCCTTTGCGATTCATTGCACCATCAAAATACATGGTCCATTCCTTCTTCACCTCTTCCACCAAGGATAACTTCTCATTCGAGAACTCAAGGTTCTGCACATAATCGGAGTCCATGGCCTGATTAGCAAGGAATTCAGCGACGGCTCATCCTTTGATGACTTTCCTGGTGATGTACTCAATATTAAATTCAGAAAGGAGCAATAACTACAGGGATAGTTTTCCTACCAATGTTGGAGATTGGCACAAGTACTTCATGGGGTCAAACTTAGCTAGCGCCTGCACCCTGTAAGATTGGAAATAATGGGGAAACTTCTTAGTTAACCACACCATTATCAAGCAAATCTTCTCCACCACCATGTAGCGGGTCTCGTATTCCAGCAACTTCTTACTTAAGTAGTATATCACATGTTCCCTCTTATCATCATGCTCTTGTACTAGCATTGCCCCTACAGAGGATTCTCCAATGACTAGGTAAAGGATAAGAGGGTGGCCTGGGACAGGAGGCTTCAGGATGGGAGGGTTGATTAAGTACTGCTTGATCCTCTTGAACGTGATTTGGCACTAGTCATTCCATACCACCGGTTGTTATTTTCATAGGAGTTTGAAAATCGGCTCACATATAGTAATCAAGCGGGCAATGAACCTATTGATGTACTGCAAGGATCCCAAGAATAATCGCACTTCTTTCTCCATCTTTGGTATAGGCATTTCCCTGATGGCCTGAATTTTATCTGGATCCATCTCTATGTCCCTTTGACTCATTATATTCCCCAATAACTTTCCCGAGGTAACCCCAATTACGCACTTCTTTAGGTTGAGGTGGAGGTTATACTTCTCGATTCTAGTGAGGAATCTATTGAGGACTGCTGGATGCTCTTCCCTGAGTGTTGGATTTGACTAGCATGTCATCTACATAGACTTCTACCTCCTTGTGGATCAAGTCATATAGTAGGGCGGTTGCAGCTCTTTGATAGGTTGCCCCTGCATTCTTCAACCCAAAAGGTAATACCTTGTAGTAATAAACCCCCCACTCAATGATGAAGGCGGTTTTGATCTTGTCTTCAATGGCCATGAGGATTTGATTATACCCTGAGAAGCAGTCCATGAATGAATACATCACAGCCTGAGCTGTGCTATCTACTAAGATGTCGATATGGAGTAGAGGGGAGTTATCTTTTGGCGAGGCCTTATTCAAATCCCTGAAGTCCACATATACCTGAACCTTCCCATCCTTCTTTGCAACTAGGACAATGTTGGCCAACCAGGTAGGATATTCCACCACCTCTAAAAATATGGCTTCTATCTGCTTGGCCACTTTCACTTTCACCTTCTCAGCCCACTCAGGTCACAATATCCGTGGCTTTTGCTTGACAGGTTTGACTCGTGTATCGGTTGGGATTCTATGCTCGGCTATCTTTCTATCCACTCTTGGCATATCTTCATATGACCAGGCAAATACTACCAAATGTTTTCTAAGTACATTTGTTATCTCATATTTTTCTTCAAGAGTCAGATCACTCGAAATCATCACCATTTTAGGAGATTCATTCATACCCAAATTAATTTCATGCAAAGAAGTATCAGTTATGCTAAAAACACTATGCAGATGATCTTGAAAATGCATGTTGCCATCTGGAAAAACATCACACAAGTAAGCAAAGTCTGGATTCATTTATATGCCTCGTAGGCCGAATTGTTTACATAAAAAATGTTTGCAATGTTAAAAATTACATCTTTAGCATCATTCCCCCCCACAGGTGGAGGGTCTTCACTTGTCACAGGAGCTGGCTCTTGGAGAGTGGGCTTAGCAAGGGTGGTCTTCTTCCCCTCGGCGATGGCTTTGGTGATGATCTCTGCGGCTGTAGCAAGCTGATCCTTGATGCCTCCCTCCTCCTACTTCATTAGCACTGCGAGGGCCTTGGTGATAGCCTCAATAACATCCTGGACTTTGTCTTCCATAGGTTCAGATTCAGGTTCATCTTCTACGAACATCTTGGCCTTTCCCATATCTTTGGTAGATGCAATAACTATTTCAAGAGCCTCGACCTGCACTCCTTCCATCGAAACCCCTCCCGAGCTATTAACCTCCTCTGAGCCATCCACAGACTCAATGATAGGAGCCAACATGTAGTCCTTAGCAAAATCATACACATCCCCAAAGATCTCAAATCTTGGCATAGATTCATTCCTCACCAGCGCGGGTTCATCATCCCCCAAGTATTGCCTCTCTCCCTCGATAGTGCACACACTAACCATATTGCAAAAGGATGGTCACTTATGCTTGTAGATCTTATGCTTCGGGTTAAACCCCAATCCAGCCTTGGGGGTTAACAAAAGAGGGTCAATGGCTTTCACCATTCCCTCATGATATTTACCGAGTCCTTTCCCCGGAACAAATCCCTACTTTTTCATAATTCTTTTCAAACCCACCGAAAAGTAGTGATACCCGATGGGGATCTTCTTCCTCTTCACCACCTCTTTCTGCCCGATCATGGCTACCCTCAACTCTCCTGGCCCTTACTCCGCAAAAGCTGTTGCTGCCATCACAGACTCCTTATCCGCCTCTATGGTGACTAGTTTTCCCTGATGAACTAGTTTGATCTTTTGGTGGAGCGTAGAGGGGACAACGCCTAGGGTGTGAATCCATGGTATGCTTAATAGTAAAGAATAAGAAACTGATATGTCTAATACTGTGAATTTCACCTCAGACTTCACTCCATTCACTGTCACGGTTGTAGTGAAGGTTCCGACTACCCATGCTTGGAGTAATCATAAGCCCGGATGATAGTATCCGACCTCTCTAACATACTTTCAGTTAATCCTAGGTGAGGCAGCACTTTTAGCTGGCAGAGATTCAGAGATGACCCATCATCCACCATGATGCAAGGAATGGAACCTGTCAAAGATATTGACCCTAATGACAAGGGCCTTATTGTGATTATGCTGTTCTGGTGGCAGGTCCGATCAGTCAAACATGATGGCCGGACATTTCTTCAAGGGTATCCCCTCCCCTATCATCGACCACATTTGGAATCCTCTCCATCAACTTTTGTACTAATCCTCGATGATGTGCCTTGGAAAAGCGTAGAAGTTGCCAAATACTGTACTTAGACTGAGTGCCCTTGAGCTGGTTGACCAAAGGGTCGGCTTCCAACTCATCTTCATCAACCACTAGGGTAGGGGTGGCTTAGTATTATCCCTAGTGACTTCCTCAGCTGATGAATTTCCAAGCTGGATGGGACTGTTCTGGAAAAATCGACCACTGCGGGTCTCTCTCAACACTCCATTTTCTATCACCTTGGTTTTGGCGGGTGTTTTCCATGGATACTGCGGTTGCTCTTTCCTCCTCTTACCATTTTTTAACTGGTAAGAGTCCATATTGATTAGGCCCTTACCATATATGATTTCCTCGCCCTCCACCTGAGGGGCGCCATCCTTTTCTCCCCTCCTCCGGGACTTCAACACGCCCCATCCAAATCAATGGGCTTCTCCTTCACCTTCATCACCTCCGGCTCTTCCTCCTTCTCTTTCGCTCCATCTGCAAGGTACACTAACTCAAATAGATCATAATCATCCACCGAGCTCTCAACAAACATTAGGATCGACCCCATAGAATTCACCCCTAGATCAGACTGGGCGAGTATATCTAGAACTTGGTTCGAGGGGATCCCGGTTCCTATGACAGACATGCATCGATCCCATTCCCGGAGATACTTAATATCGAGTCTGGTCTGAATGATATCGATGAAGCCCAAGTACTAATTTTAGGCCAAGCGAACCTGAATATCTGGCCACGCCCCTTCAATAAACATCTTCACGAGTTAGTTAATGGTGGGCTTACTCTTGATTAACACTTAGAGGGACATACACCTTTGCACATAGGCCCTGAATAGCTCATACTCATCCTGCCCGCAGGCCACCAAGTCTCTCATACCCAGCTTGGGCCTCTCCATGAATAAAAAGCTATCTTGAAATGCTCGAGATACGTTTCTCCCACTCCTCCTTATGATCGATGATTGGTTCATATACCATTCTTCCGTTGTTCTCGTTAGAGAGCAAGAGAAAAGTGTAGTGAGCATTTCGTCCAAGATTCCCTGGGCTCGCATGAACATCTAGAATCAGATCACATGCAAAGATGGGCCCTCACTTCCATCATAGGAGGGCATTCCCCTAAGGGTAAAACCAGGGCAACTGCACTACATTCTTCCTCCAATCTGTGAGGAACTAGCTTCTTCTTCCATAGGTGAATAGGGTGCTCTCCCCTCCCCTCTCCCCTCCCCTATGACCATGATGAGCTCTCCCCTACCAGCTTGCGCCACCAATCCTTTACACATGCTCCTCCAGCAATCCCGAATCCACGGTGCAAATCCGCTCACCGATCTCATCTGCCAACCTGTCGAGCTTCCTACCTTCTTCCAGTAACATTTCCAGGCTCGTTATTCTTAATCAGAATAATTGTTCATTATAAAATCGGAGGGTACCTCCCATTATTCTTCCCACGATTGACTGCTCATCCATCCGTGCCTTCAATGTTACTTCAATCAACAGCCACCTCAAGACGTACTCGCAAAAATTCTCCCCCTCATTCTGGGTGCAACTTATCAACTCTCTCATCCCTACTTCTGGGTATTCCAAGAACATGAAGTGCTCCTTAAAGGCACTAGAAATCTTATCCCAGTCATCCTTTACTGCCTTAGGTGGGAAGGCGTACCATTCCGTAGCTATCCCTGATAAAGAACATGGGAACAATTCAGCCATCAACTCATAAAAAAACCTTTTGCTCGCATCAGGGCTTCAAATTTCAGAAGATGGAAGGACTATGAGTCTTTTCCATTAAACGCGGGCATCCCGCACAAATTAAAATCTAGGTCCTTACGCTGAAAGGAACCGCCAAATCCAATAGAACTTGCTCCATCCTCCAAGGCCTCCAACACACTCCTCTCATCGATCCCGGTGCTTATCACCATCACAAACTCTTCAGTCTCTTCGTTGACACACCTCAAAACCTACTTCTCTCCATTCCAGAACTTATCATCCTTACCGCTCCATCAAATTGCGGGAGTGGATTGGTTTATGTGCTCGGCTTCATCCTTGGCTCCGCCACCACCCCATGTTTAACCAGCTTCTAAATGGCCCTCAAGATATCTTTACAATTATTTTTACGGTGGCCTACTGCAACATGATAATTGCAGAAATTATACTTATCATCACAGCTAGGTGGCGACCAGGTCTTCAGGCTGTCAAGCTTATTCAATTCCCGTAACTTTGTAAAGAGGAAGCCCAGATTAACCTCATACGGGGAAATCCCATGGTACTCTTCCTTCGACAGCCTCACTATCACTACTGGTTCAGATTGGACCACTTGGATCGTGACTTATTTACCCTTAGATTGTGGAGGGTTAGAGGATGATGATCCCGAGTCATTCTTCTTGAACCACATCTCACTGGTGGGTTGCCCCGCTAGCTTCTCTAGGGACTCAATCCACTCCATTCGCTCCGCCTTTTCAAATACCTTGTTGTAGGAAGAAAAGGTATCTGTCCCCAATCTCTTCCTATATGCGGGCAAGGCCCCAGCTAACAACTTCACAATCATCTTCTACAAACTGTGACGATCCTTCAACAAGACCTGAGTAGCCATCCATCGGCTGTTGTATGGCTTGAACATCTCCCTGGGCTTTTTCCTTATAGCCTCCGAGTTTTTCATGGTCATCTTCATCTACGAGTTGAAGTCGTATAGTTCTAACAAAGCTGTAGGGAGGCGTTCCCAGTTAAGAGACACCTCCGTTGGTAGGTTGTTAAATCATTGATTGGGTAGGGCTGCTAGAGTTACAATGAACATCTTTGTGAGCATTTTGTCACTGACACAACGAGCTCTCATCACTGTTCGGTAATTCATCAAGTGAGCCTGGGGATCTCCCTCTCCATTAAACTTTACCAACTCCGTCATAACAAAATTCTTCGGAAGCCAATAATCATTCGTCGCTACAAGTGGGGTTGGGTAATTGCCAGGCTGAAATACTAGGTACTGGTGAGCATGAGCTACCAAGAATTGTTGCCACAACACTTCTATACTAGGCTGGGGAATACAATGGCCCATCTCTGGCCTAGCTTGGCCACCAAACTGATTATACGGAGCTTGGGATATACAAGATCCCTGGTGTGAGCATGAAAACTAGCTCGCGCGATCAATGATGATGGCTTTTTGGGATATTTATCCTTGAATAACACAATTTTTGACCCGTCTGACGATCTTCAAATGGGAGTCTTCCTCGTCTCTGAATTTAAAAGGACTTTAATTCAAAAATTAATTAAAAAATATAAAAATACACAAAAAATTTGAAAAAGCCACCGAAAACCGAATCCAGAGCCTGCCTCGCCAATATTTGGCGAGGCACGGCTTGCCAGAAGGCCTGGAAAACCTCGCCAGACTCGGGCGAGGGTTGCTAGGGACCTGGCAATCCTCGCTAGAGGCCTAGCGAGGTTCGCCCAGGGTCTGGCAAGGTGTTCGCCAAAAACCTGGTGAACCTCGCTTGGCCCCTGATGAGGCTTGCCAGGCCTTGGCGAGCCTCGCCAGCTAGTTTAGCGAGGCCTGCCTCGCCGAAGGGGTTGGCGAGGTCGCCAAACTTTTTGGCGACCTCGCCAAACTTTTTAACCTTTTTTGGATTTTCCAGGATTTTTCTATAAATAGTCGGACCTTTTTGGATTGAGGGAGGCTGGAAAAATTCAGAAAAAACTCTTCTTTTCAAAATAAAAAAAAACACTACAACAAAAATATTTTCTTTTCTTCTAATATTTTCTTGGATCCAAAACACCTTTGGATCCCAACTTTTTATTTTCAAAACTTCTCTTCATCTACTTTTGTTCTTAAATCCTCAGATATTCTCGGGTCTAAAACAAATTTAGAACCCCGAGTCTGATTATCTTTTGGATAAATAAACACTTTATTTTCCAAACAAACAATTATTTTTCCACATTAAACCACAATAACTACAAAAACAAATGAGGAATGCTCCCGGGGATCGAACGGATACGCCAAAGTGGATTCATACAAAAAGGGTAAGCCTCTTGAGTTCTTAGAATTGCGGATTCCATGCTTTCATCTGCTTCATCTCTTTCTAATTTTTCTAATTTTTATTTGTGGACCTAGGAATTATTTTTATTCCTTTAATGTAAATGTTGTAATTCTCTTCTTCATCTTCAATTTCTTTTTTTTAATTTTTGTATTAGAATACCCCAACGAAGGGACTTAAAATTATTCTCGGATAACAGGCCTCACCTTATGCCATACGATCATTTTCTCTAATAAAATTGATCAACATACAAATAAAAATAAACTATTTTTATTTAAATTAACAACTTTAAAATCTTCGATGTTTTGATTAGGCCACACGGGCCTCGCTAAAATCAAATCGAACATATGTGATATCCCCTATGCTAACCTTTGTGGATGCAGGTTAGATGTATGTTTAGGATTTTAATTTTCCTTCGAGTATCGCATTTTTCATTTTTTTTGGGAAATGTAATTAATAGTTTAGTGGGCGGCTGCATCCCCTGATTTTTGGAAGCCTTGTAATCTTTATTTTTCACTTTTATTTTTCTCATTTACTTACAGCTTTGTGGATGATTTATTATTCCACTTTATGGATGGTTTATTATTTTGCAATACATGAATCATGCATATAAAGTCTAAAAAAGACCTAAGTGCGAATATGCATAATTAAGAAAATATAGTTTTCTGTAGATGTAATATAATGTGATCACTTAAGAAATAAGCAACTTATCCCGGACCCGAATCTCTGTGTCTTGGTGGGCCGTCCCCCAGATGTTAAGCCTCACAGGACTCTAATTCCTAGAAAGAGCTAATCCAGGTGGCGACTCCACACTAAGAGACGGCGGATTCGGGTTCGAACTGATCTAAAATATTTTTCACTTTCTCTTTTCAACCTTTTTTTCCCGGGTCCTCAACCCGGTGCTCTTTTTTCAAAAACCCCTGTGGACCGCACCTCTCATCTTCCGTGCGCTCTCGGCCCACTGCTCCGTTTCGTTCGCTCACAGTGGCGACTCCGCTAGGGATTTTTCTAAAAAGTTATTTTTCAAAGATTTTAGATTTTGGATAAGTGTCGAAAATTATTGATCACATTATTCCGTTTTCTCTTAATTATGACATATACATAATAATGCATTGCAGTAGAAGGGATTAGCCCATAAGTCTAAGGTACTCTTATTACCGCAAAGCTTTCTCATGTACTAATCTGCCTCCATGAGAAAAGATAGTACTTGAGCAGGTGGAGCACTTGTTGCCATATCACATGTACCTCCCTCGTTAGAGGCTTGGAGTGTATTTTAGCACAACAAGAACCTTCTACATTACCAACCCATTCACAAACCTCATGTAAATAAACCATAGGCATTCTGCCTAGGGTGTTACCCAACAAACGACCATGCATTATATTTTTCTGTAGGTTCGCTCCTTAGTATCTTCATGGTACTAAGATGAACCAAACTTAGGATAGAGACTAGCAAAAAACCCTACACGATGGAGTTTTATGGTTGTAAGTTTGGATGTTGCATACTATGTGCTATGTGTAACTGCTTTCAATTTGTCATTGTACAAATGTCCACGAATTTTTGTGCAAACACTTGAACGCACACACTCATTATAAATGTACATACTACGATACCGAACCAATATCACATACACTTAGGCACAGTTGACACTATAGATTGTGTCACCCTAGGATAACATAAAACCACTTAGAGACATCACTTACCCCTTTTCAGCGAGATGTCCACTTGACATCCCGCTATTAGCCTTTACATGGCAAACATATCTTTCTTTTACTACGTGATGTCCACTTTACATCCGACACTTAGCCCGCAAAGGGCAATAACCTTTCCACCTCATTACCCATGAGATGTCCACTCAACATCCAATTCACTGCCCTTTCGGGGTAATTATACACACTGAAAGCCTAAATGGGGCAAATATCTACCCAAAACCATTTTTCCCACATTAAAGGATATCCCAGTTGATGTCCTAACCTTAGCCCATATGAGGTAAGCTTACTTCAAAAGTTTTACCTTGCCTAATCTTCAAGGGTATATGACTCCTTGAATCATTCGCCCATATGAGGTAATAATTCACATATCACCACATACCCTCAAATAGTGATGACCACACAAGTATTCGAAACTCCACCTTAATTAGGCAAAATAACCAAATCGTTCATTAGGTAGCTACATACGGTAGTTGTTTTCATTTTATTAGGGTATGTCACACCACTTGCCCGAAATAATTTTGACCTCCTCATTTTATGAGACTTAGTCATAGTACAAAACCTCAAACCATTGACCTGTTACCACATAGGTAATAACATAGTCACCTCACTTACACCACTCATATTACTATGTCACACCAACATTGTACAAATCTCAAATCCAACCCCCGTTGTTGGATTTTCATTTCCACATGTTTTCATTTTTACCTAACGACTAACCTGTTTATTTCAAATGGATTGACATACATGTTATTTCACATCATGGTATGCTAACCCTTTATGAATGCAGCCATAACATTAAACATCTCACGCATTTCTCGCATCACGAGTAATGTCATGAATCTTACATGCACATTCTAATTTTCTGCTTATGTATCTTAGCTTGGAAAAGGGCCACTCGTTGCCCGGTCCTTGTTTCTCCGATCGTGGCCAGTCTGGAGGGGGTTCTATACACAGACTTAAGTGAGGACTCAGGTTCAGACTTAGATTTGATTCATCGCACATCCGTCATGGCTAATCCACGAGAAGAAGGTGCGGGAGAGGATCACCCTATCCTTACGGGACAAAATTCTCAGTAATCGTGGGTGAGAGCTGAGATTGCAGCTACCTTGAATGCCTTTGCCAATAGCGAACAGCTAGCATTGCTCATTCGGCAGCACGTTGGGAGGGCTCAGATTGCAGTGTCCAATCAGGAGGTCACCCTTAACAATGGCAATCCAACTAGATGGCCTGAGGTTAGGGGACCTCCCACCTCACACATGATTCCCCTACCTCCTACTACCTATTACCAGTTCGGGGCAGGACAAAGTCATCCTATCTGGCCAGCATTCGCACCAGGGCCTTTCTACCAAGGAATGATCTAACAACCTATTCCCACTTGGAGTACACCGGTTGCCTCACAATTCCAGGCACCTCAACTATCCCATTTTGCAGCATATCCCCAGGGGCAATATGGCTCTTATCCAAGCATAGGGAATGCCTTCCTTCAACAACCAAGAATGGCGAAACTATGGCAACAGTTCTTGGCCATTCATGGTGGCCGCCTAAGGAATACATACATTACGCAACCGACAATGGGAGAAGAAGATAGCTTACCCCCCAAACTTTGCAATGCCGCAATTTGAGAAGTACGTAGGATCTGGCGACCTGCGAGCTCACTTGATGCATTATCAAATAGTGATGAGAGTTTTCGCCACTTTTCTACTGAAAAGTTTAATCAATAATGGTTCTAAAATCTTGTGAACTATTGGCTAATAACTGCACCAAAAACTTGTTCACAAATAAATATAGGAGTTGTCAATACCTCTTATCACATAGAAAAATGATGAATACTGCAAGTATATAGTTGCGATGTAGTTTTAAAAGATATCGAACTGATAAGTTATAATTTTATAATATAAACACCATAGTTTTAGTCATTTTTATACTTAATATAAAAGATTTCACGTGGTATGTAGTTGTTTTTTTATGTAAATGCAGATACTAGGTAAATCTTGGGAGTAAAGTGAACTAAAGTAGAATTCTATGAAAAAGGAGTGAAAAAGGTGCAAAATGATGCTTGGAACTTGAAGATTTGGCTTAGAATTGAAGCTGTTGAAGATCGGTGAAGTTACAAGTAGATTTCTAAAGAAAACTCAATTCACGGTCGTGACAATGCCTCGCGGTCACGACCTGTTCACTTCAAAAATAGAAATCTACCAATCAAAGGTTCACGGTCGCGAATCACATATCGCGTTGCGACTTGGATGATTTTCTAGTTTTATCTCTTTATCTAACAACCGCCAGATAAGCATGATCCACTGTCATCAACCGCCATCAACTACCAACGAAAAGACACTTATCAGGAGTCAACCAATCATGAAAATGTGCCTATCCATTGTGGATTGAATCAAAGCCTCTCAACCAATCACATTGAAGAGATGCAATCTTTCACCAATGGATGTGACTCTTCGTTTGGATAGACGCAACCCTTGAAACTCTATAAATAGGGCTCCAATTCTTCACAAATTTTGTGGGATTTAAGTGCACCACCAGTGGCATTGGAATCAGAAAAAGTGAGAGATAGTATGTGTGTGTAGATAGAGAATAAAATGTCTAGTTTTCGCTACGTCCATAAGTGTTAGCGAGAAAATGTATAAGTGATTCGAATCCCTATTTTGATCACTAGATTTCTCTACATGTTCGAGCGTTTATTGTATGAGTGTAATTGCAAAGCACTTATCAATAAAAGTTTTCGTTCTTCAATATTCGTTTGGTCGATATTCGCAAAGAATAGCATCCTAGCGGAGGTTCTGTACGGGCCGAGACCTAATTCAAAGCAGACGCAGGAATTGTGAGAGTTGACGACTCCCATTAAAGAGTGGATACGGTTTGATCAACTTTAGCTTTCACTTGCATACCTTACATCTTTGCTTTTCTTTCTACTTATACTTTCTATTTCGAAGTTTATGATATTTCTATGTGTCATAATGTGTATTTCATGTTGAGTCTTTTATATTAATCAAGTTATATGCGTTGGAGTTAATTTTAAGAGTAGTTTCGAGGTTAACGATATCGTGTATAATCACTGGATCTATGATATAACGCTGTTTAGTGAGCCAACATTTTTGGAATAGTAACTTGCTAAATGTGGCTATGTGAGAGCGACCCGTACTAAGCATAGTATTGATGTTGTCTAGGTTTATATAATTGTCTTAATTCGTTTGCGCTAGATTTAGAAAAGTCATTTCATGTGTTGCTCTACGGTGTATAATTGAACAACTAACTGTCTAGAACCGATTATGATAAATTAGTCTAGTGACCGTGATAACTTTGTTGAACTTTCTTGTTTTCTTTGCTATACTTATTTCGTAGGAAAATCTATATATTAGAATCTCTAATCTCCCATACATATATCTATCCATTCTTCATTTTAATCCTCCTAACTAAAATCTAAAAATATTTTATTTTCTTTATTTTGTTTTTCATTGTTGATCTTTAGAGCTAGTCCTTCCCTCTGGGATCGATATCTTTTAAAACTACATCGCAACTGTATAATTGCAGTTATCATCATTTTTCTATATGATAAGTGGTACTGACAACACCTTTGCTTTATGTGAACAAGATTTTGGCGTTGGTGATATATAGCTAAATCTTGTGAATAAACTATTAAATTTATCAGTAGAAAAGTTGCGAACACGAACCCATAGGGAAGGAACCAGGTCTAAAGATATAGAAGGGAAAGATAAAAAAAAGAAATTAGAGTAGAATTAATATTTTTGGGTAGGAAGATTAGAATGAAAAGTTGAGTAGATATAGATGTGATAGATTAGAGACTCTAAATAAATAGATTTTCACTATGAACAAGTATAGCAGAGAAAACATGCAAGATCAACGAAGATGTTATGACACACTAGACTAATTTAACAAATCGGTTTAACATCCTCAAATGTTCAATAATTCACCGCAGAGCAACACATTAAATAACTTTTCTAAACCTAGCGCAAATGAGATAAGACTATTATATAAACCTAGATAACATCAATACTATGCTTAGTACTGGTCGCTCTCACATAGCCACATTTAGCAAGTTACCATTCCAAAAATGTTGGCTCACTAAACAGCGTTATATCACAGATCCAGTGATTATACACGATATTGTTAACCCAAACTACTCTTAAAATTAACACCAACGCATATAACTTGATTAATATAAAAGACTTAGCAAGAAATACGCACTATGACAAATAGATATATCATAAACTTCGAAATATAAAGTATAAGTAGAAAGCAAAGAAAAGTTGTAAGGTATGCACGTGAAAGATAAAGTTGATCAAACTGTATCCACTCTTTAATGGGAGTCATCAATTCCCGCAATTCCTGCGTCTGCTTTGAATTCAGTCTCGGCCAGTACAGAACCTCCGCTAGGATGCTATTCTTTGCGAATATCGAACAAATGAATATTGAAGAACGAAAACTTTTATTCATAATTGATTTGCAAGTACACTAATATAACAATTGCTCGAGAATGTAGAGAAATCTAGTGATCGAAACAAGGATTCGAATCACTTAAACATTTTCTCACTAGCACTTAAGAACGTAGTGAATCTAACTATACACACACTATATCTCTCTATCACCTTTTGCACTCTATACCACACTAATCCAATGCATTGCTGATGCACTGCGGATGCATGAAATTTGTGAAGAATTGGAGCCCTATTTATAGAGTTTGAAGGGTTGCATCTATCCAAACGAAGAATCACATCCATTGGTGAAAGATTGCATCTCTTCAATGTGATTGGTTGAGAGGCTTTGATTCAATCCACAATAGATATACACCTTTTCATGATTGGTTGACTCCTGATAAGTGTCTTTTCTTTGGTAGTTAATGGCGGTTGATAGCGGTTGATCATGCTTATCTGGCAGTTGGTAGTTAAGAAGATAATACCAGAAAACCATCCAAGTCGTGACCGCAATATACAAGTCACGAGCATGAATCTTCCTTTCATAGATTTCTATTCTGAAGTGACCAGGTCATGATCGTGAATGATTGTCGCGACCGTGAATGGAGTTTTCTTCAGAAATTTCCTTGCAACCTCACCGATCTTCAACAGCTTCGATCCTGAGCCCAATCTTTAAGTTCCACGCATCTGTTTGCACCTTTTTCACTCTTTTTTCACAGAATTCCACTTTTGATCATTTTACTTCCAAGATTTACCTAGTATCTGCATTTTCATCAAAAACAACTACATGCCACGTGAAATCTTTTATATGAAGTATAAAAATGACTCAAACTATAGTATTTATTGTGTGAAATTATCATGATAATAAGTGTAATTATACACTTATCACTGCATCGCTTAAGACCTGAATGGGTGAAAAGGTTAAGGTATAAATAGAAAAGCAAATCAAGATGAAGTTTTTGAAGTAGTCGAATACCTGACATGGTTAGCCAACATCATCCCAGTTGCGAAGAAGGATGGTAAGGTTAGAGTCTGCGTAGATTTTAGGGATCTGAATAAAGCCTCCCTAAAGGATGACTTCCCCTTACCCCACATAGATGTTTTGGTAGATAGCGCAGCTATGGTAGCTATGTACTCCTTCATGGATGGGTTATCAGGTTACAACCAGATCCTAATGTCCATAACAGACAAGGTCAAGATGGCTTTCATCATAGAATGGGGTGTAAACTGTTACAAAGTGATGCCATTTGGGTTGAAAAATGCTGAGGTAACATACCAGTGAGCCGTGACAACCTTGCTTCATGATATGATTTATAAAGAGGTCAAAGTCTATTTGGATGATATGCTCGACTAATCCCACAACAGGGAAGAGCACCCGGCTATTTTGGACAGGTTTCTTACCTGGATCGAAAAGTACAATTTGTGTCTGAGCTCGAAGAAGTGTATATTCAGGGTGACATCTGAAAAACTTCTAGGCCA
The DNA here is from genome assembly GCA_949673415.1 of Euphorbia schlechtendalii. Lineage (NCBI taxonomy): Eukaryota > Viridiplantae > Streptophyta > Magnoliopsida > Malpighiales > Euphorbiaceae > Euphorbia > Euphorbia schlechtendalii. The sequence goes on along the minus strand of CATIWQ010202810.1, from coordinate 22,726 downwards.
CATAGTCAGCCAGAAATTGAAATGGACCCTGTTAAGAGCCGATCCATCAAAGAAATGCCTGCATCAAATATGAAAAAAGAAGTATGTTTGTTTCTAGGATCCCTACAGTATATCAGCAGATTCATCGCTAGGCTCACCACAATTTGCAAACCGATATTTAAGCTATTAAGAAAACCAGTGGATTGGAACGACCAATACCAGATTGCTTTTGAAAAAATCAAGCAATACTTGATAAAGCCACTAGTCCTCTACCCACTAGTTCCCAAAAAACACCTGATCATATACGTGGCCATCGAGGAGTCATCTGTTGGGGCAATGCTCATCCAAGAACATGAAGATAGGAGCGAGCATGTGGTTTATTATCTAAGTAAGAAACTGCTCAAATATAAATCGCGATACACTTTGGTAGAGAAAATTTGTACATTGATGGTTTGGCTAACAAGGAAGCCATTACTTTCAATCTTACAGTATCCAAGCAATCGCAAAGATTGACCCGATGAAATACCTGTGTTAGCCACCAATACTATCCGGGAAAATCTCACGGTGGTTACTACTGTTATCAGAATTCGACATCAAATACGTAACCAAGAAAGTAATCAAGGGATGGGTAGTCGTGGAATTTCTAGCCAACCAACCATTAGAATCTGATTATGTCGAGGACCTCGAATTCTTAGACGAACAATTGGCACTCATAGAGGAGGCTCGAACAGAATGGAAAATTTACTTCGATAACTCGATGAATAGAAGCGGAGCTGGCCTAGGTGTCATTCTAATAACCCCGCAAAATGAAGTCATACTATTATCAATAACAAACAATGGGATAAAATACGAAGCCTGTTTATTTGGATTAGAGGCAATCAGAAAAGTTCGGGTGAAAGAAGTTTCAGTATTTCAGGACTCTTCTTTAGTCATCACATAAGTCACTGGAGACTGGGAAATTAGAGAAGAATCGCTCCATCCTTATGTGGAAGCTTTTTGGAAGGCATCCCAAAAATTCACGAAATGTATTTTCAAACATGTCCCGAGAGATGAGAATCAAATGGATGATGCACTCGCCACACTGGCATCAATGTGGGAAGGTCCTCAAGCACAAAAAATAAAGCAAGTTGTTCTTTAGACAGCTAAAGAACCATTCTATTGTCGACTAGTGTAAATTGAAGATGAGCAAGCCACAGGCAGTTAGTTCTTCGACATCGAGAAATTTTTGCAAATCGGGGAATACCCAAAGGGAGTAACGGACTCAAAACAAACTTCTTTGTGATGTTTGGTAGTACAATTCAGATTAGTCGATGGAGATCTATTCAAACGAACATATGAAGGATTGTTGCAAAGGTGTCTCACTGAAAAAGAGGCACTATTGGTGATCCAGCAAGGAGATTGTGGAACCCACATGAATGGGCTTGCACTAGCAAAGAAAATTCAACGCCAATGTTATTTTTAGACAACGATGGTCTCAGATTGCATGACTGAAATGAGAAAATGCTTTGAATGCCAGATTTATGGAGATAGCAGTCACTTACCCCCATCTGAGCTCCATAGTTTATCTACTCCTTGGCCATTCTTAGGTTGGGGCATCGATATTATTGGTGAAATTTGACCTAGTTAAACTAATGGGCATCGGTTTATCATAGTAGCAGTTGACTACTTTTCAAAATGGGTAGAGGCTGAGTCTTAAACCAATATCACCACTAAGAAGATGACCAAGTTTATAGAAACACATATCTTCGCCCGCTATGGTATCCCACATCACATCGTATCGGCTAATAGGGTTTAGTTCTAAGGAGCTGCAGCAGATTTAGTAGAGAAATATAGGATCAAGCACCATCAATCATCACCCTACAGCCCACAAGTTAACGGGGTAGTAGCAGCATCCAATAAATCGATCAAGAAAACTTTGAGCAAAATCATAGTCACCTATAGAGATTGGCTGATAAACTGCCATTTGCAGGATGGGGATATAGAACCAATGTCAAAACTCCTATTGATCAAACACCGTTCTTGTTAGTATACAAGATTGAAGCAGTCCTACTAGTTGAAATAGAAGTGATATCTCTTCGAGTAGCCTTGGAAGTGAGATTAAAGGAATCGGATTAGGCAAGGGCCAGATTTGAGCAGCTCAACACGATAGATGAACAGTGTCTAAAAGCATTAGACCACCTGTAGATGTATCAACAATGCATGGCTAGGGCATACAATAATAGGGTCAAATTCAGAAACCAACCTTTGAAGGTAGGAAACCTAGTTTTGAAGCAAATGAGATAATCGAATGATGATGTCCGGGGGAAGTTTCGTCCAAACTGGGAAGGTCCTTATGTCATGAAGAAGATTCTAAGCAAAGGAGTAGCCAAGATCATGGACATGGACTAGAACAAATTCGTCAACCCAATTAACTAAAACAAACTCAAGCGCTACCATGTTTAGGGCCAACAGAAATAAATAAGAAAAAGCAGTACACAAAAAAGAGAGAAAAATGTAAAAAGTTAGTCCGTCAGCTGGTGCTTGGCTAGCTGAGCAATAATTAAGACCTTTCTTTGCAAAAAATAATAAAAATCCGTTGAGTTGAAAACCTGTAAAAGGCGACTCAGGAAAAAATTAAGACTTTGTGAGGTATAGAGGGAGCACGAGTTAGAAAACCTTTTTAGGCTAGTTGGTGGCAAGATTCAAATCATTGGAAAATTTGTACCCTCTTTAAAATCATTAATGAAATGTCATTATTGTTGCAAGATTTATGTTTATGTTATATAAGTATATGCATGCAGCACATTACAAGTAAACATAAAAAAACTTCAATATGTTTTATAATGTTAAAAACAAATCAAACACATAGTGTAGAAAATGGATGTCAAAAGTTTATGGTGAGGAAATATAGGCAATCCACGGGTGCCGGTCATTCCATCGGGAACGCTTCCATGAAGTGTGAGGAAGAGAATCCAAACCATCCTCATCTCTCTCCCACTAGCATGACACCCTGAGATGCTGGTCTGCATTAGGAAGACTCTTGATCTCGCCTAGCCATCCACGATAAAACTCATTAGTATTAGTAGTCTCTAGGGTACTATAATCTAATGTATAGACGATAACCCGCGCCCGAAGTCTTCGTAGAGCGTTTGGTGTGTCGGGATCAAAGTCATGGAAACGGGTCAAACACAAAAGCCTAGGAACTCACTATTGATGCTCGTACTACCTACACAAGCGAGAAGGAGAATAGGAGGTGATAACTAACAAACCCATCCACAGCATGCCTGAGTCATACATGTTGGTGGCCACAAAAGGAATCCCCAACCAAGGACTAATCCAACGAATCTCGAAAGCTCGATAAGGGCATAAAATCTCAAGCCAAGCTTCTTTACTCAATGCATGATGATCCTTCCTAACGAATCCTCTAGGACCGTAATGTTAGGGAAGATACCGCGCATTTCCCAAATGAGGGTCGATGGTCAAGTGAAGCTTCTCCAACAACCACACCTAAAAGTATTTCATTCAAATAAGAGGATGAAATTCACAAAGAGAAAGGTCAAAAGGATATAACTCAAGTAAAGCATAGTGGTCACCCACTAAGTCCGGGTTCACTGTAGTAGTGTTCATGAGAACCAAGCTCTCTACTAAAGTGGTCACCCATTTTAATCATGATATTTTCAATCATTAAACACTATGGTTTAAGTCATTTTATACTTCATATGAAATATTTCACATGGTATGTAGTTGTTTTTTATATAAATGCAGAAACTAGGTAAATCTTGGAAGTAAAATGAGCAAAAGTGGAATTCTATGGAAAAACAGTCAAAAAGGTGCAAAAAGATGCGTGGATGGGCAAGGATTGAAGGTGTCAAAGATCAGTAGAAATCGCAAAGAGGAATCATGTGAAAATTGTATGTCATGATCGAGACACATATATCACAGTCGTGACTTGTTAACATTCGCAATAGAAAGTTTCCAACCAAGTATTCACGGTCGTGACATATATTCGTTGTCATGACCTTGATGGTTTTTTGGTCAATTCTTCTCTTCTTTCAACCACAGGATAAGAATGATCAACCGCCATCAACTACCAACCGAAAAGCTAATTTTTGGAAGTCAACCGATCATGAAAATGTGCCTTTCCATTATGGATGAGGATGAATCTTTGCATCCAATCAAAATGAAGTGATGCAACTCTTCACCAATGGACACAACTCTTCGTTTAGATAGATGTAACCCTTCACACTTTATAAATAAGCTCCTAACCCAACCAATTTCATGGCAATTGAGAGTAGATTGATATTTGGTGATACATGTTAGACGTGTACGCATAGATAGAGAGTAGAAATTATATAGATCTTGCTACGTTCAAAGTCTTAGCGAGAAAAATGTATAAGTGATTCGATTCCTATTTCGATCACTATATTCATACACAAATTTGAGTGTTTGTTGTATGAGCATAATTGCAAAGCACTTATCAATAAAAGTTTTCGTTCTTCAATATTCTTTTATTTGAGATTCACAAAGAATAGCATCCAAGCTGAGGTTCTGTACGAGTCTAGACCGGATTCAAAGTAGACGCAGGAATTGCGGGAATTGACGACTCCCATTAAAGAGTGGATACGGTTTGATCAACTTTAGCTTTTACTTACATACCTTACAACTTTACTTTGTTTTCTGCTTATACTTTCTATTTCGAAGTTTATGATATATTTATGTGTCATAAAGAGTAATTCATTTTGCATCATTTATATTAATCAAGTTATATGCTTTTGAGTTAACTTTAAGAGTGATTTCGGGGTTAACAAGATTGTATATAATCACTGGATCTATGCTTATAAAGATGTTTAGTGAGCCAACATTTTTGGAGTGGTAACTTGCTAAATATGGCTATGTGAGAGTGACCCGTACTATGCATAGTAATATTTTTATCCAGGTTCTTATAGCTGTCATAATTCATTTACCCTATTAATAGAAAAGTCATCTCATGTGTTGCTCTACTGTGAATTATTGAATATTAGGGCGTCTAGAACCTTATTTGTTGAAGTTATCTAGTGTACAAAATATTCTTGCTGATTTTGGATGTTTTTCTCTGTTAAACTTGTTCGTAGAAATATCTCTATATTTTACATCTTCTCTAATCTATTCATACATTTATCCATTCGTTAGTCTATCATCCAAACCTCTCCAATATAAATTCCATATTTTTGTTTACCCCGTAACTCTTGTTGGTCTTTAGAACTAGTTCCTTCCCTATGGGATCGATATCTTTTAAAACTACATTGAAACTATATACTTGCAGTGGTCACCATTTTTTTATTTTGATAAGTGGTATTGACAACACCTGTTCGTATTTTGAACTTTTATCTTATCGATAGAAAGGTGGGGAACAAGGTTTTTGCTTTATCTCCGAATATAACCATCAAAATAAATAGAGTCAAAACCTTGCGATCAGCTATGCGAGATGAGAGTTGGGTATAGTCTCGCACCAGCTAAGGACAGCATCAACTCGATAACCTCCGACATCAAGAGGGGTAGATAAAAAGCACTTGTTAGATTCTTAGTTCTACAATCCTCACAACTTATCCTCATCCCCCAATTGTAAGGAAGGAAATGCAAAAGAAAGACTCACAGAGAGTGCCGAAGTTGAGTTCTCCGAAATAGGAAGCCCCAAGATGGCATGATACTCCTCGATAAAGGGGAAAATATCAACATTAGCAAAGCGAAAGATGTGAGTGGCTGTTTCTCATAACTTCAGAGCAACACGGACAAAGGTCGTGTTCACGAGCCTAGAAGCGAGGCATTGAAGACCTCGCACCCCAAACCCCTTGAGCTTTCACCAATCAAGCCCCTGGGTGGTGCAGATAAAAAGCCCTAAGTCGCTAGATATGTGTCAACATTAGCAAGAAAAAGCTAAAGAAAATTCCCCAAGACTGGTGTTGCCTACACGCATTGACAAGAAACATTAGCATACTACATTCATTCATCCATACATACACATAAACATTCATGATAAACAAACATTCACTTTCATAAAAACAAAAGCACAGTAAGTAAAGACCCGGCACGCAATAGCCAAAGTCTAGCTCTTCATAAAATATGAGTTTCGAGGTTTTACAAGGTCATCTAAAAGTTTGAAATAAAAGTAGGCTAAAAAAACTCCTAAACATGCACCACCTATCCGTTACCTCCAACCACCGGATCTCTAGGCTCCATAGTGAAAATATCATAATCCTCGAGGTGTAGGGGTCCAGGGATGCACGCTATGGACTAGGAAGTGTAAACATCCCAAGAAGGAGAAATCAGTGGCTCGGCACTAGGCTTATCAATCAGGGTGGAAAGATCAAAGGATAGGAGGTCCGCTATAGCAGCCCTGGCTCGCTCCTCCTCCTCTCGAACTCGGGCGGTCTATTGCAGCAACTCTTGATACTAGGCTTCCAAGCTCTGATATCGGGCATCCAAATCCTAGTGAGTGGTATCCAGGCCTCGATAGCGAGAATCCAGTCTTGGTGGTGAATATCCAACACTTGGAAGCGGCCCTCAAGCTCCCGGTAGCGCTGCTCATAATATTCCTCCTCGCTGACAATGAATGCAATCATCAAGACATGCAAAAATCATAATCATATACATCAAGCATAACATATCATACTCACATACAAACCAAGCATAAAAAAGAAAGAAAGAGTACTCGCGCAACTCCATCCTATAGGATCATCATATCCCTCATGGCAAGGGAATGTCGAGCCACTCGCTTCATCTCCTCTCGAACAAACTACAGAACAAACAAAAGGACATAAAACATTCCAAAACCACTATGCTACATTTGAGAATGAGTCGTTTAGTGAAATACTTACATGAGTGGTGTCGGAAGGATCGAAAGATAGTATGTGGAGGCTCTGAGGAAGAGACACCTCTGTCTATCCCCGAGTAATCCATCAGATAAAAAGACACGTCTAGGGGGACCGTCAATCTCCCCTCAATGACACTCGAAGAAGCAGAGCTTGGACCTCCAGTTGAAGCATTCTAATCAGGAACTTGAACCCTCTTTTGGGCAGCCTCCTACAATAACAAATTAACAGTAAAAATCAAGATCGATGAAAGATGAAAAAATCATCGTAATTAACGTAACTCTCATACCTGACAACCTACGACAGTACCACTAGAGCTTGCAGCGGAACCTCCTACCCCCTGACTACCCGATCGTGCATGGGGCTACTTGACCATAGCTTGGGTCGAAGGGACATGTCTCTCAGCCACTGGCTTAATTCAATAAAACTAAAGAAGCTCACCAAGATACCACTCCCTCTAGGATGAAACGGTTTTGGTCCACCTCTTTCCGGATCTCTTTCACCATGTGATAGCTTGGCAACCCCCTCCAAGGTTTATGGTCAACCTGAAAACACAATCAGCTTAAGTTAGGATGATTTTCAAATAAAAGACAAATGTGATTCTCAAGCGATAAGGTGTCTCCGTCGAAGGTTGAGCAAATAGGAGCAAGACAAAGAGAGTCCTCAAGAGCATTGACGAACTGTAGAGTAAGTAGAAAGCTATAATAGAAAGCCCAGGCCTGCATAGTTAAATACAAGCATAGAGTCAAACTAAAAGGAACTAGTATATATTAACGATAAATGGGAAAACAATACCTGAAGGAACATGGGGCAACATCGTAGCACCCTCTTGTGGGCTCTCATAACTAGGTCAAGAGCAAAATAAGCTTGGGCCAATATCGCTCGAGGCCAATTAAGGCCGTTGATGCCCTCAATATAATCTAAAGGCTCAATCCACCCATAGTTGACCTCGTTGTTCATAACTAGAAAGAAGGTCACACTCAGAAATGTAATGTGGAAGGATCGAACGTAGAGCGGAATCTCCTCAGTCGAAATGGATCATCGACCAGTCCAGTACTCAACCAGCACACTATAGCGCAATGCTACCCCCCTCGGATCTATGCTAAATAAATTAGTAATATGTTGGTAAATGGGGAAGGTCCTATTAAACCTTTCTATGAAGGCATTAAAACGGATCATGGTCCCGGTCTAAGGTATATCGATTGTCTTTACAATATCGGATGGGGTGATGGTAACCTCTCCAATGGCGAAATGGAAAGTATGAGAAACATCACACCATCGCTGCGCCAACACTAGCTACATTGCATAAGGCAGCAACTTCAACTGCAAGAACTTGGCTTTGTCGCCAAAGTCGAAGGTCGCAATGGTCTGGACAAGCTCGGGTCGTGCAGAAGCATGTCGCCACCAAGCTTGAATGGTAGTATACCCGCCCTTATGACGAAGGATGGGAGACTGCAAATAAAAGAACAACGCAAGATCAAGAAAAATATGTTAACAAAACTTTGGTTAAAAGAATGGACCAAACCAAAATCCATTTCATCCGTTTGTGAAAATTCTTCTCCCAAAATTTTTTACAGTATTTTTTTTCTCGTTTAACTTTAAACTTTTCCTCTTATTCATGACATTTTTTTTAAAATATATATATAATTAAAATGAAGGAACTGACCGGTTGGCAAGAAGCCCTCAAAGGGCCTCACTAGAATTTCTAGCAAGCCCCCTAGGGGGCCTCGCTAGACTTTCTGGAGAGCTCCCCAAGGGGGCTTTAGTCAGAGTGCCGAGCCTCTTAGGAGCTTTGTTAGTGTCGGGTACTTTTAGACATTTTTTAAAAAAATTTAAATTTTTTTTCTTTTCTAAGCTAATTTTCGCGGCATGAATCAAGTTTTGTTTGATTCTACTTCCTAAAAGAGCTAAAAAATGCATAAATCTTTCAAATAAATGATAAAATCTGAGTTTTTAAGAAATACCTCAATCCGGGAAATGTGAATCTGAGTAGGGAAATCTAGATCTAGCACCTCTACAGAAGTGGTGGGGGTGGATCCAAGCATAGTATCCCTCTCACTCAAACCACAAGCGACGTTAAACTTGACGGAGAATACACCAAGGTGATCGGTAGGCTGAGGTGTAAGGCTGGATGAAAAGTGAAGCCACCTCCCAACAACCTTCGATAACATCTTTAGAAAGAAGGAAGATAAAAAATAGTTAGAGAGAGAATGAGAAAGTGAAAATGAAAGAAAGAAAATAGAAAGTGAATTCATTTTTAAGGAAAAGAAGCGGACCCCACCTCTCCTATGTTCTCCAATAAAAACCTCCTAACACAATGGAGCGTTGCATGGGACATCCTTGAAATTTTTCTAATCTACTAAATTTATTATTTCATCATGTTTTAAATTTTTATTGAAATGGCAAAAATTTTTGCTTTGCTTCAACTCATTAAACAATTAAAGCAAAATATATTTACCTCCTAATTTTCTCTAATTTGTCATAGGGAATAGATCAACATTTTATCAAAAATACTATTTGTCACCTTTGAAAAAGATTCAGGCACCTTACCTGATAGTTCCAATGGTAAAAATTGACCAAAGGTTAACTCACAAGGGGCACATAATGACTGCAATAGAAGGAAGAAATGCTTGTCTTTCAAAAGCAAACCATCATAAGAAATGAACGAGTCACCTGCATGGGGCACCAATCGAGGATTAAAAGTCACCAACCGCATTGGTCAAGTGACACACTCATAAACCTTTGATAAGAGTATAAGATTGATAGAACGGGTTTCTAGTCAATCTTGATACATAATGGCAAGTGGAGTTCTTCATGATCAAGTCTAATTCTAGGATAGTTACGACCATTACATGAGCTAACACTTAATTTGAGCTTAATAAACTGGATGGTACTTAACCTAATGTAAGGATTGTATTGTATTGGTTACTACTATAGAACTAGATCAAGTCGCAAGCACATGACATTTTGAGTATCAAGGGATCATACACCTTTTTTTGAAAGCCCATTTGATCATCTAGAGCTATTAAGTTCCATATTGGTCTAGAATATTGAGCCTAAAGGTTCCTAGATGGGAAGCCAAGTTGACGTTAACCTCTAGCAGCTCTATACTTGGGGATCCTATGAGGTCTCACACTTTGGGTGTTTACCGAACAAAGTAAAGAACTTCTAGACTGGGTCTATACCGAGAATATTGAGGATGTCGAAATCGTCAAATTAATTATTAATCGGTTAAACCAAGTTAATAATTAAAGGGAATAAAGAGAAAATAGGGAAAATTGCATAGGGTGGAGCAAGGGAGTTTTTCCCATTACGAGTGGGCCTTAAATGAACATGCGATGTTTAGAGTGTGACCTGCATGGTTGCCCCATGAGCTAAAAAGCTCATGGGCCATTAGCATGTAAGGTAAGCCCATGAATGTTGTCTATAGCACCGCTTGCGCGGGCTTACAGAGCAAGCACACCTACGTGTTGCGCAAGTATGGGCTTGTGGGAAGGCCCTCAAGCCTATGCTTGTGGTACAAGGCTAGCCTGCTAGGGTTGGCATTTTGATGGGGAATCGCTGGGTCCAAGTGATCCGCGCGGATATCCCGTTGTGGGATGGGAATATTCCCATCCCACATTGAGTATTAGGGGGAATCTAACACTCCCCATTTTCCTTATATACAGGCCTCCCATTCTCTTTATTTTACACACTTCAGCTAAGCCTTTCTCTTTGAGTTCAACATCTCTTTCTTCATGCATTGAGCAAGATCATTCACGAGTTTCTCCAAACAATGAAGAGTTCTTTAGAAGGCTCTTTCGGTTTGAAGTGAGCCTTCTTAGTTTATATTTTCAGGTTGGTCTTCAAGCGGTCTAGCAGCTTTTGTCTACTAACGAGTTCTACCTCAATAAGGTTTTGGTCGGTGAAGATTCATATGGATCAATCACAGAGGCTATCCTAGTTTAGAGGCTCGTACTAATGAAGTTATGCTGAATTGCTTTAAGGGACGCCACATCCAAAAGGAAAGAGATGTACACATCAACTAGTAATGTTCTAAACTTAGATGCTAGGTTTCTTTTATAAGTTTTATGAACCTATCAGCATCTATGGAACGTTTTAACTTAGATTATATTAATCATGGCATGCTTAAGAGATCCTTTAGGTCAATTTTATGTTTTGAAATTCCACCTTGCAATGTTGCATGTTCAATTATTGTCTTGATCAACCAGTACCCATTTCTCCTTTCAAGTTGTTATATCAGCAGTCAACTCATCTAATCTCTTAGTGAGCTTTTTGTTATGACATTCATGATACTCAGATTTTTCTTGAAGAAAGAGATATTAAGATATAAAGAAGTAATTGTATCTTCTTGATCTTCACTTCTCCTCACTAGCACTTTTATGTTTTTACCTGACTTATTAGTTAGTTTCATCACATCAAAGAGTATCCTGGTGAATTCTTCAATTGATAAAGGAATTTACATATGTACCTCAGCTTGTGAGTTTTTCCCCTTATTGCGCTCGGCTTCAAAGTCAGCAACTGATCGGTTTCTCTTTGAAGTAGATACTAAGCTCTGACCCCTTTCATTCTCTATTGCCATTAAGTAGAGGTTGGTAGAATCTGTAGCTTCTTCATCTGAAGATGAGGATTCCTCGAAATCACTCCTAGTGGTAGCAAGTGCCTCGCTAGCACCCATCTAGAACAACTCATACTCCCTTAGCAAGAGGTTGATATTGGACTCCTAGACCTTGCCCCTCACCTCATAGATGATCTCTAGCTTCTCTGGATTTCTTGCATTATCCCGTAGCACGAGACCCTGTTAAACTCTGTTAGATCTAGCGCACATTATAAGTAATTGATGGCTGCCGCATTCTCTTTGAGAAGCCTTAGATCAGCATCATCATAGTCTTTTGGATCGACTGTGACTCTTTCCCCATTCTTCACAATTGTGGGAATTCTATGGCCAAGCTCTATAGCGAGACATGCTCACATGCTCTGTGATTGAATGAATTTTTCATGCGATTTTTCCAAAATGTGTAATGATTACCATTAAACAGTGGAGGCTTGGTTACAGACATTCCTTTTTAAGGAGTACATTCTTTCCTAAACTATCACTCATATTTTCGAATAGAATTATGAACAAAGGATTTCAACTTATAAAATATGTTGAATCCTTTACAATGTTAAATCTAAAGTGAATCTCTTTATTACAAACAGAATGGAAGATTTGTGTTTGCTTTGATTGCTTGATTTGGAATTTCTAAATGTTGGGAATATTTTGTTATTATTTCAGATCTTCAAAAATTCGAGGTGATTCACCAAGTTAAAACATCTTCTTAAGTCTTCTATTTATACTTGAAGTTCTAGAAAGTAGTCGTTGCAAACTTCTTGTCCTGACTTATCTTCAAATTCTCTTCTATTCACAACTTTCTAATTTATCCGTTTGAAATAAATTCCAAGACATTTAGAGATAGAGATTTTGAACGTTGAAGCGCGAGATTAAACCATTCATCCGAATGCGTCAAAAACTTATTTCCTTTAAGAAATTTCATTTTGATAGAGAGGCGCTCAAGATGCAACGTGGAAGCTTGTGATTTATTGATTTGTTGACATTGCCGAATTGTACAGAGACTCTAAGAAATGGCACATGTCAAAGGATTCCTTTTATCTTGAACTTTAGTGAGGATTCTCCAACATTCTGTACTAACACCTTTTCATTTTGAGGACCACTTGAATATCTTCTTTAATTTCAATGCCTTTTCTCCTAAAAACCATCAAAGTAACATTTCGTCCCTCACATACAATGTTAAAAGTATTTGTGTCATATATTTCTCTATGTGTTAATTAACTCAGCTTTTATAACTAAAAGCTTACTCAGCTTTGTTGAGTCTATATCTTGTAAACTATGTAGTACTAGGCTGAACTCAGCTTTTCTTACTCTAAGTCGTAACTTAATTAAACACTCAGTAAACTGGGTTATTTTCCCTTAAACAAACTCAAGTAAATTTGATTAATTAAGAGTCAATTTAGTACTCAATTAATTTCACTATCCTAGACAAATAGTTATTTCCAAAACATCTTAAGTACAACGAAGTACTATTAACTTGCGTGTAACACCTTTCTTGTTGTTTTTACGGGCTTAACAACAAAATCTGACTATTTTTTTTGCGGAATTAACAATGAAACCTTACTTGTTATTTTTGTAGGCTTAATAACAAAACCTTACAATTCTCGATATTGTGATTTGATGATGAAGTAAACTGAAGAAGCTCTTTCTCTATGATGCTTAAAGAATTGTAGGGAAGACAATCTGTTTGAAACTTGTATATGTATTGCTTTGTTTGTAGTCTCCCCCAAGTTTCAAACTTCAACTAAATCCCTTTTTATACTTTGTTGGTGCAGGTAGGAACTAGCCATTGGAGAGGTTTCCTTGTAGTACTTCAAGGTAATGTCTTTGTAGTATTTCAATGTAATGTGATTGTTGCCTTTTGTAGTCGTTATGCTCATCATCATCCTTTGTCCATGTCATCAATAGGGAGAGATTTTCTTCCTACTACAGAGGTGCAAGTTGTGGTGATCTTAGATTTTGTGCATGCTGTGGAGAGAGAAACCCCATTCTTATGTTGAGGGATGCATGGACACACGATCTTGGACTCTGTTCCCTTATCTATACTTGTGGCATTGTCCTTCCCATATTCTGTATGTATTTGTGACTTTTTCATTACAGTATATTCTGACTCATTAATTAATACAACTTGTATTTCGTTAATTAATCAAGAATATATTTTTGACATTTTTATTTGTTTAATCTATTTTTTGTAATCATCAAAACTAGACTCAACACTGAGATCTGATAAAAGAATGTTTAATATGAATATTGCATTCATTATACAATCTCGAACATTCTTTCTGATTTTATATGGTGTTTGTATCCTACGTCGACAAACTTAAAAAATATGCTTTGTGGTTTCAAATCATTTTCAAAAACATGTCTAGGGATTTATTTTTTCAAAAACATGTTCTGTGGTTTGTAACCATTAGTTAAAAGTGGAAAAAATATTTCTTTATTAATAAAAATAGTGTTAGATGAGGTATTTTAATCAATTTAACATTTTTATAATTTAATCATATTATTTAAAATTATATATCAAAATTTAAGTATTTTTTGGTGTTTTTTCATTTTATTATGATTTTTTTAAAGTCGTCATCACATTTAAATAAAAAAAATATTTGCACTTCTTAAAAAAATTCTAATTTTTATTCTTAAGGTGTATTGTATTTTTATTAACTATCATTTAAAATTTCATTTCAAAATTAATAAAATTACCCATCTTTATGATGTAATTAATCCTTTTTTGTTAAAGGTTACAAACCACAAGACATGCTTTTGAAAAAAATAATCTTCAATGCATGTTTTTGAAAATGAGTGAAATCATGATAAGACATCTTTTATAAGTTTCTCATTTTCTAAATAGTTATCAACTTCTGTTTTAAATGTTTTTCTCAGTCTTTCCAGCTTTTCAACATTTGCACAATGTTTCTTTGTTCTTCTAAATTTTAATGTATTGTTTTGCATTCGTAGACATTTTCAACATTTTGTTTTCTGAATGGCACTGGAAATTAGAACATGAACAATTTCCTAGAAGGATAATTGAGTATTGATTTTGTAACCCGCACAACCAGAAATGTTGGCATAAATAATAAAAATTATACTATGGGAAAAAAATATACTATGGCATGATTTTGAAAATAAAAATTCAAGGCATGCTTTTAAAAATGAGTGAAATCATTGAACATGTTTTTGAAGTTTTTCTATTTATTAAATAGTTTTCAGCTTTTGTTTAAATGTTATTCTCAATCTTTCCGAAATTTTCAACTGTTGTATTTATTATCTTGAAATCTATAAATTTTTATAAATTAAAGTTTTATAAATTGTTTTATTGGTAGACATTTTCAACTTTTTGTTTTTTTGAATGGAACGGGCAATTAGAACATGAACAATGTCCCAGAAGGGTAAATGAGTATTGAGTTTGTAACCTTTAGAGCCCAAAATGTTGGCATAAATAATAAAAAATATACTATGGGAAAAAACAATTGTTAATTACCATCGACTTCGATAATTACTTTTTGAAATTGCGAGTATTTATATTAGACCATTTTTAGTACATAGTTCATTTTATCAATTGTCTTGACACATAGGTAAGAATAGACAACTAACTAAAAAATGATTCTACGCTAGATCTTTTATTTTATCATTTCAATATGACATGACATAATAAATATTGTACAATGTTTATTTAATCTTCTACGTGTAAATAATCAAATAGAAGTTTGAATAATTAATTTAATATTATTTTATTGATGAAAGAGACTATTCAGTAATTTTTTTATTATTATTTTAGTTTGAAAAATATTAAAGATCAAATGAACAATATATTATGATCAATTTTTAAACTGCCTTTTCATAGGAAAGTTAAATGGAAGGATGGCTATGATGCTTTGAAACTCGAAATGGTTAAAGCATATGATGGAATTGAATGGTCTTATGTTGAGGCTGTGCTTAGATGAATGGGCTTCTGTGATATTTGGATTGGGTGGATGATGATGTGCATTTCCTCTATTCAATATTCGTTCTCTTCTAGTCGTCACCCCTTTGCCTCCATTAAGCCTTCCCGAGGGCTTCGGCAATGGGACCCATTGTCCCCTTATTTATACATTCTGTGTGCCCAGGGCTTATCTGCGGCCCTGTCCTCCCCAGAGACCATTGGCCGAGTTCATGGTTGCAGAGTAGCTAGAAATGCTCCAGCCATCACGCATTTGCTTTTTGCTGATGATAGCCTCTTGTTCTTTCGATCGAACCTATTCGAATGTCAACAAATTCAACATTGTCTGAAGAATTATGAAAAGGCGTCGGGATAAATGATCAACCTCTCGAAATCTTCAATTTCATTTAGCTCTAATGTGAACTGTTTTCAGAAACAATTAATATGTGACTTTTTTAATGTCAAATTTTCTGACCCTTAGTCTATGTATTTGGTAATGCCTTTATCTGTCGGTAGGAGAAAAACAGCGTCTCTAGGTTTCATCTGGGATAGAATATGGAAACGTATTGGCTCATGAAGATCTAAATTCTTGAACTAGGGAGGTATGGAGGTCCTTATTAAATCAGTACTTCAATCTATCCCGGCTTACCTCATGTCCCTCTTCCGTCTTCCGGGATCCCTGTGTGATTCAATCCATAAACTGTTGAATTCCTTTTGGTGGGGCTCGAATGATAATGCGATGGGTGGTATTCATTGGTATAGATGGGAAATGCTATGTAAACTGAAAAAGCTTGGGGGGAATGGGTTATAGGAACATTTACGACTTTAATAATGCTCTTCTTGGTAAGAAGATTTGGCCCTTCTTGTCACATCCTGATAGCTTGGTTGGTCGAGTCTTTCGAGCACGTTACTTTAAAGATGGAGATGTCTTTTCTACCTCTTATCTGATTCACCTAGCTATATTTGGCGAAGTATTTTTTCTGCTATGTCTTTCATAAAAGATTCTATTCGTTGGAGAGTTGGCAATGGAGAATCTATCATTATTATAGAAAGAGCTTGGGTAAACAGTGAGCGGAGAGTTGTGTTATCCGAAAAGGCTGCTGTCTCTTTGGGGAATACTCGGGGTGGCTGAATTTATCCTTTAGGGCACTTGGAATGTTCCAAAAATCAAGGAATTCTTTAACAATGACGAGACCGATTTAATCTGCCGAACTCAGTTGCCTGCTGTCCTTAGAAGAGATTCGGCCTATTGGCCTTTTGAACTAAGAGGAGGTTATACGGTTAAGTCTGCCTACCGCCAGCTAGTGGTTCCCATGGGCGGAAGTAGTCCAGTCGATCCCACTATGTGGTCCTTCATTTGGAGCCTTAAAATACCCTCGAAGATTCAAGTTTTCATGTGGCGCGTTTTGAATAATATTATCCCATCTTGGTATATTATGTTCAACCGTTATTGCAGTGATGATGCTTTGTGTCATTCGTGCTTGTTAGGAATGGAGGATAATGCTCATATTTTTTTCCAATGCTCCTTTGCCCGTGATGTGTGGTTTTGTTTGATAATGATTTCTCCGTTCCGAATTCTTTTGTAGTTCATGAGTTTCTTACAGGTTTATTTTGTCAAAAATCTATGACTTATGCTCATCATGTTTGTTGTCTTTTATGGTCGTTATGGACTGCTAGGAACAAGCGTATTTTCCAGCAAGTGCATACCAAGGCCGAAGATACAGTTCGTTTTGCTGCCAGTTTGGTTGCCCACCTAGGTTCTGCTTCTGTCGATCATGCTGCTGTTCAGGGGGCTGGTACTACTGCCTTCTA
The DNA here is from genome assembly GCA_949673415.1 of Euphorbia schlechtendalii. Taxonomy (NCBI): domain Eukaryota; kingdom Viridiplantae; phylum Streptophyta; class Magnoliopsida; order Malpighiales; family Euphorbiaceae; genus Euphorbia; species Euphorbia schlechtendalii. The sequence continues at coordinate 5,583 of CATIWQ010202810.1, read as the reverse complement.
TTTGGACCCAGATGGCAGATTTTTCATGCATCAGCAGCCATCTACGGCCTATGATGCTCCATGTATGCCTTATCTCAAATGCAATGTGGACTCAGCTATCTTTAATAGTGGAAACTCAGCCTGCTTCGGTGCGCTGATCTGGGATTGCGGGGGCTGTTTTGTGGGCGCAAAAGTGGGCTATCTCCCTTCCCACGTTTCCATCCTCTAGGCAGAGGCTCTCTCGGTTAGACAGGCGTGAACGTGGATTAAGCAACTTGGTTATTCCCATTTAATCGTTGAAATAGATAATATGGTTTTGTTTAACCTTTTATCTAAGTCCGAGGATGATTTCTCTTACTTTTCTTCCATTGTTCAAAATTGTAAGAATCTTTCTAAGCATTTTGTTTCTTTCTTATTCTCTTGGACTAGATGGGATTCGAATATTGGTGCTCATTTGTTAGCTAGAGCTGTTTTCCTTGATGAGGTAACGGGGGTTTGGGTTAATGCCCCGCCCGATTGTGTTGCCTATCTTTTTTTATCTATTTTATTAATCCTTTCTTTAAAAAAAAAACTATCTAGTCTATTTTACCACCTTATCAATATGATCTTCTATTTAAATTTCATAAATGTCATCTTTACGACAATTCAAACTTTCTGCTATAAATGCATCATTGATCAACATTATATTACATAGGGATGCCTAGAATACATTTAGAACATAATGTGAAACATTTTCCACGATATATAAACTTGATGACCACCACATTAACCTGATCATTCCGGCACCGTCTAATGGTACACAAAATAATAGCCAACAACTCCAATTAGCTTCTAATTTGTTCTTTGGAAGCCCCAACCAAATATGAAATCTATAAATAGAGAGGAAAAAACACATTCCCACTAGGAGCTTTAAAAAAATCAGAGTTGCTATTTATATTCAATTTCTCTGCGCTAACAAAGTCTAACAAACTTGAAGACCTGCATGTTACCTGGAATGCGAAAATTCCATATTTTCCATCTACACGATTATTTTGGTCAGATGAGTGATAGTACTCATCTCTAGAATTGAATAGCAGAAGCATTACTAGCAAAGAGATTAGGTGTCTGTTTGGTATTGCTTTTCAAACTATGGTCTTAATAAGTTGATCTCACAAACTTTTTATAATATTACATATTTTAGTTTTGAACAACACATTTTATTCTTTCATTCTATTTAATTAAGAACATTCTGATTTATTTTTTTCCAAAATCAATTATGCTGCTTATAGGTAGCTTGAAAATGGAAAGAAGAGGAGTTTAAGTTCACACAACCAAACTGACCCTAGGTTGGGCTATTATTTTTTTTAGTGTGTTAGATGGGTTAACTTGGCTTACATGAATTAGTAGTTTTTAAAAACAAATTTATGGGGAATTTACATAAATATGATAAAATCAATAAAGCTTTTCCTTTTCGGGAAGAGATTTTTTAATGTTAGGCTAAATATTGTGGAGTAATGTTTGATTTATTTCCACCATAGATTATTTTTGGATGGCTCATATCACTTTCTCACTAAAACCAAGTTTCTTTCCCCAAAATAAGTGAAAAGGCTTATTATTATAAACGGTGCTAGAATTAAAACATAATTTTTTTTGTCTCAAATCTCTTCTTCATCTCAAGAACTAGCGAGTTAAAAATTTTAATCGGTGACTTTTTTCTTCTGTCGATATACTCTTCTCTGAACAAATTTCAATCTGCTCTCTCGAACTTGAATATCAAAAGATTATGGTGACTGGAAGCTAAAATCTGTTTCAAGAGGCTATTTTGAAGGTATCTTTCGGCTAAAATTTTTCCCAAGGTGAATTTCCATAATGTCCATTTGAATTTTTAGGTTATGCTAGCTTCAACATGTCTAATGCATTCTTCAATTTTGTGTGTCTTGTTTCTTTTATTGTGTTCAGGACTCATGGTGAAAACTATTTTCAAATTTCAGATCTATTTAGGTCTCTTTTTTGTAAAAAGATGCTTCCACTTCCATGAAAATTCTCTTTCTTCCGTTAGATAATCAATTCGTGGCTAATATTATTAGAGTTCACTTTTCATTTAGTTAATTTTATTACCAAATTAATTATTCAATAATTCATAGAACTCTTAACACTAATAGATTTTTATTTCATTAAATAGTCCAGTAGTTCAGGTTTGTAAGCACATATGAAAAATGCCTTTTTCTAATATTTTAAATGTTTTCCTCGAGTACTTTTTGTATGCTTCTTGGTTGCAGATGGTCCAAATACAAACTTGCAGGTGATTAAAGATTTAAATGTTGAAATTAAAAAAAAAAAAAATCAAGTTGGCAATATGCAGAATACCAGAAGAATTGTTTCGACTTTTTGAATATAATATGATTTTAATATGTAAAGAAACTCATCTCTTATGTATACTTATTTGCTGAAGAGTTAAATTACGAATGTCCATTCTTTGTGATTATACAGTTTTACCAATTTGCTTTGGTAATGGTAATATTGTTTACTTGAGTTAGTTTTGTTGTAATAAAAATTGTTGATTATATTAAGATGGAGATACAAACAGAGCAAAAATATACATACATGCTACATTTTGTTAATAAGAATGGGAATAAAACACAGAAAGAAAGGAGGCAACGAATAAAGCAACAGAACACAAACTGCACTGAACCAAAAATAACCCAGGTCAATGATTCCGAGCAACAACACTCACATGGTTCATGTCTTTTAACTACAAAATATTAGTAGAGTTAAACGCGCCAACAGAAAATTTACATGTCATATGATTTCATCTAAGTATGCAAAATACACATATATGCCCCATAGTTTCATCTAACTGTGCAAAATACAAGATTTTATTTAGGGCATTTAATTCAAAAATCTGAAATTTACATCAGACAAGCAAAATTGCATATTTCCAACTACTGCTATGACTTCTACAAATTGATAAGCCAATAAGTCCAAATCATTCATTGGATTAAAACCTGTCCAGATTTGCACCTATGGTTTATGAGTTAATGTTTCAGTGTTCATTGCCTGAAATTAAAAACCTGTATTCTATGTTAGACTTGTCATATTTTTACAATTGTCAACATGATAATGTATAAAAAAGGAAGAAAAACACCATTACCATTTAGAGTTCACTGAAATTGGCATTATAATTATTATCGAATGAGATACGAATAAATGATGATCCGTCATTTTACATGGATCAATTAAAATTTGGAATCTCCTATACGCACGCGCGCGCGGGTGTGTGTGTGTGTATATATATATATATATATATGTATGTATGTATGTATGTATGTATGTATGTATGTATGTATGTATGTATGTAAGTTAAAATATGATATTATATAAAAAATTGTGCTTGAAAAATATTTTTCGGAAATATAAACAAATATCTCAAAATATATTTTATTATGATGTAACCAAATATAGGAAGATATTTTATTTTCCTGGATAATATTTTACTTTGCACAATATTTTTTCTTACACATTATTTTCCTGCAAACACACGGGGCTAAATAAATATTGGTTTTAAGTGGGAAGTAAACTGATGTTGAAAAAATCGTATGCCCGAATTAAAAGAAAAATTGTAAGAAATTGGAATTTAAGTAAAAATAAAAGAGAGAAAGTCAAAAAGCAATTGCTTTGAGTCAACATCTTAGCTTCTGTTCAATTAGACAACTAAAAACTTTCTATATATTATTATTTTGATTTTATACTCTCCTATTTGGATTCATATGAAATTATATCAAATTCTAAAATTAAAAATCACATTTGATCTTACAACTTCTTTCTCATCATGTGTTGTATTTTGTCTGTTGCAAAACAAAACACTCTGATGATCAGATTCTGATGTCAATTATGTTTGACTGCAACGTTTCAACTGTTTACTGTTCAATAAACAACAAAGTAAATTATTATGGTCTATTTCCAATTAAATGTTGATCTATCAAGTTTTTTTTATTTTACATTTTTTTATATTCTTACTAACTGGACTTTGTTGTAAATTTACTTAGTTATTTTTCTCACAGGCAAAGGAGCTGTTAGTCCGGGGTCACCAAAGCATAATAAAAACAGGAAACTTCGCACAAGTGCAATATTGGGGTGGAAGGGTGAATAATTTGAGAATATGTGATATGTGTTTCAACCACGAAAAATATAATGAAAAATTTGTTTACTTAATTGTTGAAATGTAGAAAACATTTTCAGAATATCTTTTCAACTCAAAGGTAGCTCATAAATCATAACCAAGTATCTAATAAGTTGACAATCAAACAACTCGATCGACAATCAAGGTAGCTACAGGCTCAGCTCCTGGTAACTTCTCATAACGCACTAGCTACTCCTAAAGGCACCACAACTCGACACCGCATGTTTCAATCTTTCAATACAATTGTTATAACACTAACATGGATTTACGCTCCTAATGTTTGGCCCCAACTTTCCAACTTCAATGGTGTAAATTTGTGTTTAGTTTCATACAGTTTCTTGTATTGATAGGTGAATACATATTTGTAAATAAATGAGTAACAATAATCAAATTTTGAGAACAGAAATTTACTAACTTGTACTCAAATTGTCGCCCTAGACGAGAAGCGAAATAAAACGGATTCGAATCATGCATCTTTATCGTATCTGAGATCGAAGAATTTTGAAATCATATGTGAAAGATTGATGCACGTTGCATTATAATTTAATCAATTTCCACAACTTCGATAACATTAGAAGACCAATAACGACCAAAGAGAGAAATGAAAGTTTTACCAAATTTTTCATTCATACAAACTCGTACATTTTGAGAGAAAAATGATATAGTTCCTTTTCGTGCTTATGGAATAAATATTTATGTCTAACTCTTGTAAATAAATCCTTAAACTTATTTATTCTATAATTTAATCCAATTAATCAAATTAGATTGGATGTTTTTACTTACCCGACGTACTTGTAAAAAAAAGTTGAGAGTAATTATTCTTAAGAAAATAGTGAAAAGGAAAAGATGTGTTTTACTACAAGAGGAGCAGTGCAAAAAAATAGAAAGATGGTCCCCAACAAAGACTTATTATTACATTATTTGTCATCAAATTTTGGTTTGAAAGTTAGGTATATTATATAATGCGACGGCAACACATGGACTGGTTGAAATAATTGACCATATTATTTTATATAATTTAAAAATATTGTGAAGAAAAATTAAATAAAATCTAACGCCTTCACTCAAAATTTCCACAACAATACTTTTGCTAGTGACTTCAACTGCTGCTCGTGACCATTTTTTGTTTCTTCTTTTAGCATTAAATAATTTTGGACTACTTGTAATTGCACCCACTGGCACTAACTCATATTCTATTGGCAAAATTCTAACATAAATGCAATCTTTTATTTTAATTTTAAGAAAATATGAGACTATTTGTGACTTAAAATGTGTTAATCTGATTGCATAAACGAGTTCGTATATTTAGCTTGTACTTGTAGAGAAAACTTAATCCAATTCCGATTTCAAACTGCAGGTAATGAGATTGTTTAGAAACATTCAAATTAATATAGTTTTCCAGTTGTCAGCGCAATCTGCTTGGCATGATGATGATTAATGTCTAT
>CATIWQ010202807.1:0-44144 GCA_949673415.1 Euphorbia schlechtendalii | reverse complement strand
GTGTGTTTTTAAGTTAATGTTGTTTTAAAAGAAAAGGAAAAAGTTTTTTTGGATTTTAAACATATCGCGACTAGTTTCACGCTCGTGAATTAAGTTATCAAAACATTTTGTTTCTGTATGGAGAAAGTCACGATCGTGACGGTCTTCCGCGATCGCGACCTGTGCGATGTCACAGCAGTTATTGCTATAACGACTCTATTTCCAACGGTTATAAATCAAATATACCTGTTGAAACAATAATAATTACCCTATTTTCTATATATATATATATATATATATATATATATATATATATATATATATATATATATATATATTTTTTTTTTTTTTTTCCTAATTGATTTTCACAAATCAATCACTCTTTTACACAAATACAATCTCTTGCAAATAATTTTCTCTATTTTTTTCCAAATCAAACACAAACCTTTCTTTCAACTCTTGAATTCAATTTCAATGGCTCCCAAGAAATCAGCAGCAACTAAGGGGAAGAACAAGTTGGTTAATCAACAAACTAAATATGGATGTCCTTTTCCCATCTACGATGATGAAGAAGTTAAGAGTTACATGAGGATGAAGAACTTCGATATCCAAGGTACACTCTTTTATGATCCTACTTTTGCGATTGATGCTGGGATTCATGCGGAAGTAGAGCGATACTTCTCGCTATTTGGATTGGGAAGCTTTGTAAATATGCATTTTCCATTTAACGAGGAATGGGTCCTCTAGTTTTTTGTGACTGTTCAAGAGGATGGGAATTTCTTGAAAAGGAAATTTAGGAATGGAGGGGAAGAATATAAGTTTATTTTGATGGATTTGATTAAGTGGTTTAGTTTAGGAGAAACCTATGAAGAAATATAAAAGGAAGAAGATTATGATTTAACGAGTGTTTGGACTGAGTTAACGGGATTTGATCGATACGATGTCAAAAACTCGTCCAACAAGAACATTCTCAGCAATAGTCTTCTTTACCTTCACAAGTTCATTTCTCAAAGTCTTTTCTTCTGACACAAAACTACTAAAGTGTCGATGAAAGATTTGGTAATATTGGAGTGCGCGATTTCACAATTAAGGCTAAAGTTTCCGATGTATATGTTAGAAACCATCACTAGCCTTACTATACATAACAAGGTTAGAGTTGGGGGTGCAAATACAATCTGCAAAATTATTTTGGGAGCAAAGAATCAAATGCCGTACAGATACAATCCTAAAGAGAAATTCAACTTCATGGGAGAAGCTTGTATGAAGAGAGCGGGAATAGTTAAGGAGGAAGAAGGAAAATTTACATTTATACCATATGGAGTAAGGGTTAGGAAGCTTAGACCGACAGAAGAATCTACTTCTCGAGAGAACCAACCTGATGAAGAGATTGAAGAAGTTCAAATCGGAAGTAGTGAAGTAAGATAAACCTCTGGGATTAGACATGCTAATGAGGATACTTGGAGAGGAAAGTTCATCGATGATGTTAATAAAGCTTATCTTGATATCGCATCTATACAACAAGATGCTCGTCAACTTACACAATCCAACATTTCTTTGAACCGTAAGTTAAATTCATACTTTAGAATGAAGAATATGGATATCTCGCTGAGTCCTCCAGATTCAAGTTCGGATGATTGAAACGAGTTCAATTTCTTTTTCTTTTTATTTTCTTTTCATTTGTGTGTTTTTTGTATTTATTTTTCATTTTTAGTAAAATCTCTCACAATGAGGATATTGTGTTCTTTAGTGTGGGGGGGGGGGGGGGATTTGTAAAAAACCCCAAAAATCCAAAAAAATTAAATAAAATAAAAAATTGAAGAATGAAATTTTTTTTTTATTTTGTGTTATTTATACATTATCCATACCTATACTATACTAACATATGTTCCAAGGTTATTGTGAGTGTTAGGTATTACAAGTTTGATGTTAATGCAAATTTCGAACAAAATTTTTGTTTCAAGTTTGAGCGCATGTTGAAAGTGTGAGCGCTTTTGGCACAACATTTAGCATTTGGCAAGGATGAGTGGTGAGTAACATTCAATCGCAACATTCCAAGTAAGTTTTGATACAATTTCAATGCAACATGAATTAGTATAAGTTATATAGCTTTAGTTTAATGCTACCGATAAGTTTTGAGTGGAGTAATATCTAGTAGTGTTCTTACTGAGTTTTATATGCTATTCTAGAATACGTCTTATAAGTATTGAGTGTGTTTAAAGTATTGGGAAACTATAGCCATAATACTTTGAAAGTGATCAATAAAGGATGAGGGTATTAAGATAGAAAAATCAAAAGAAAGAGAGGATAACCAATGAGTTATGCAAAAGGTGAGGAATGGTATGAAGCAGAAACTGCAACCATTCAATGAGTGAAAAAAGAAAAGTAGCATAGCATGAAAAATGGGTGCAAAGTACAAATCTGTACTTAAAAAATATATGCTTAAAAGAAAAATGAGAAAAGTGGTATGAAGAATAAAATGCAATCACAAAAAAGGGGAGAGTGGTCTGGAGCATAAAATGCAACCACTAAGAGTGTTCTAGCAGCCTAGGATACCTAAAAATGCCTTGAGATCAATTTTTTCAAAGTTTTCTCCCTTTATCCTCTATACTTTGTACTATACTTGAGAGAAGGAAATATTTGAGTAAGCATATAACGCCTATATGAAGACTCGCAATATAAATTGCACATTACTAATTTGTGGGAAATTTCAAACTTTTACTTAAATATTATGCAACATGGGAATGTGGTACTCACTACGATAGTTTCTCGCCAAATGATGTACGAACTTGAATTACTATTTTATACACTTATGTTGTGTTTACCTTGAGGACAAGAAAAAAGTTAAGTGTGGGGATGTGATAAGTGTATAATTACACTTATTATCATGAATTTTTTACTTATAAAACGATATGGTTTAAAGTCATTTTATACTTCATATAAAAGATTTCACGTGGTATGTACTTGTTTTTTTATGCAAGTGCAGAAACTAGGTGAATCTTGGGAGTGAAATGATCAAAGATGGAATTCTATATAAAAAGAGTGAAAAAGGTGCAAAAAAATGCGTGGAACACAAGGAATTGGCTTAAGATCGAAGTTGTCAAAGTTTAGTTTGCAAAGACGAATCATGAAGAAAAACACATGTCACGATCGTGACACGCATTCACGGTCGCGAATTGTCATTCTTCATAAGCAAAAAGTTACAAACCAATGTTCATGATCATGATATGTATATCGCACTCGCTACTTGTGATGGTTTTTGGTAAACTCTTCTCAACTACTAACCGCCGGATAAAAATGATAAATCGCCATCAACCGCTATCAACTATCAGATGAAAAGACACCTTTTGGAAGCAATCCAATCATGAAAAAGTGCCTATCCATTGAAGATGAGGATAAAACTTTGTATCCAATCACATTGAAGTGATGCAACTCTTCGCCAATGGGCAGGACTCTTCATTTGGATAGACGCAACCCTTCGCACTCTATAAATAGAGTCCCAAACTAACCAATTTCGTGGAACGATATATGGTGGGCAATGCATAGTAGTGCGTAACGTGATAGAGAGTGAAAATTGTATAGATTTCGCTAGTTTAAATTGTTGGTGAGAAAAATGTATAAGTGATTCGATTCTTGTTTCGATCACTATATTTCTCCACATATTCGAGCGATTGTTGTATGAGTGTAATTGCAAAGCACTTATCAATAAAGTTTCTGTTCTTCAACATTCATTTGTTCGGTATTCACAAAGAATAGCATCCTAGCAGAGGTTCTGTATATGTCAAGACCAAATTCAAACTAGACACAGAAATTGCGGGAATTGATGACTCCCATTAAAGAGTGGATACGGTTTTATCAACATTAGCTTTCACTTGCATACCTTACAATTTATTTTGTTTTCTACTTATACTTTCTATTTCGAAGTTTATGATATGTCTATGTGTCATAACGAGTATTTCATCTTGCGTCATTTATATTAATCAAGTTATATGCTTTCGAGTTAACTTTAAGAGTGATTCGGGGTTAACAAGATTGTGTATAATCACTGGATCTGTGATTATAATGTTGTTTAGTGAGCCAACATTTTTGGAGTGGTAACTTGCTAAATATGACTATGTGAGAGCGACCCCCTACTAAGCATAGTATTATTGTTATCCACATTCTTATAAGAGTCATAATTCATTTACCCTAGATTTAGAAAAGTCATTTCATGTGTTGCTCTTCGGTGAATTATTGAATATTTGGGTGTCTAGAACCGAGTTTGTTGAAGTTATCTAGAGTTTAAAATAACTTTGATTACTTTGCATGTTTTTCTCTACTATACTTGTTCTTAGGGAATATCTATATAGTTTACATATTCTCTAATCTGTTCATGCATCTGTCTATTCATCAGTCTATCATCCAACCTTATAATTTATCTTATTTCTTTTATTCCCTAACTCTAGTTGGTCCTTAGAACCGAATTCCTTCCTTGTGGGATCGATCTCTTTTAAAACTACATTGCAACTATATTCTTGCAGTGATCATCATTTTTCTATTTGATAATCGGTACTGATAACACTTGCATATTTAGAACTTTTATTTTATCAGTAGAAAAGTGGGGAACAAGATTTTTAGCATCGTTACCGATGATAAGCCTTTCGGAATGAGTATAGTTAAAATTTTGCAAACAGGGGCCTGTGTGGCTGCCTCGCGAGCAAAATTGCTCGCACACCACTAGCATCTGCTGGCACAAGGCCAATGCATGCTGGCGGGCAACAAGCCTGCAAGTTGGGCTTGCCTTGTGGAGGTAGAGCACAGCCTACACCGCGGAGCTTGGATCTCTGCGCGGTCAGCCCGTTTTATAGGGTGAGAGATCCCATCCCACATTGCTAATTGAGGGGAGTTTTTTGCTCACCTCCCACTATAAATAGTGGTCCACCCCTCCTCCTTTTACTTACTTCAGCTCAACCTTCTTTCTGAGTTTTGACATCTCTTCTTCGTGAGCTTTTTGCGAGATCCTCCTCGAGTTTCTCCTTTGTCACAGGAATTATTTTGAAGGCTCATTTGTGTTTTGAAGAGAGCCTTCTAAGTTATATTTTCAGGTTAGTCTTGGAGTGGTCTAGCAGTTGCTGTCTACCAACAAGTTCTTCCTCAATGGAAGGTTTTGGTTGGTGAAGATTCGTGTGGATTAATCATAGAGGTTGTCCTAATTTGGAGGCTAGTGCTAATGGAGTGTTGTCTAATTGTTCTAAGGAAGCGCCGTACCAATGGAAGGCATGCATCAACTGGTATTTCTCTTAGGTTAGATGCTAGGTTTCTTTTATTAAGTTTTATAAACCTATGAGCATCTATCATGGCATGCTTAGGAGTTCCTATAGGGTTACTTTTAAGTTTTGAAACTCTACCTTGAAAGTTTTCTTGTTCAATAACTATCTTAATTAACCAGCAATGTTAATCTAAGGACAGTTAACGAGATCAACAATTATGCACTTAATGATAAGATAGTTAATTATCCATGCTATGCCTGTAAAAAATGAAGTTGCAAAAGAGTGTGAGATTTACACAAAGACCAACCATTTAACAGATGAATGTCCATACATTGGTGATCAGAAATTTAAGAAAATCAATCCAATGGGGTATTATGGTAACAGGCAGCCTAATGTTCCACCTTAATAAAGGAACCTGACCACATGGCGAGATAATCCTTCATTGGGATGGGGTAATAATGACCACCAACAACCACGAGGATCACATATTCAAATCGTCTTGAGACCTCCACAAACAATTTTACCAATCATGCCAAGATAAATTCAGCAACAAGTCAATTAACAACAACAATTTAATAATCTTTCGTAACAAACAAGTTCTTGTGACTTGTTCAACACTCTCATTGAAGGGACACATAAAAGGTTTGAAGTGATGAACAACCAAATTCAGGGGTTACAAGGAAAATTTTCAAATTTGAAAAAACAAATGACCCAAATTTTTATCTCTCTCTCTAAGATCAAGAACATGGGTAATCCATCTCAAATGGAGGAAAACCCAAACCAAAATGTTAATGCGATCACTTTGAGGAGTGGAAAGGAAGTCCAATTACCACGACCAGAAACAAAACTAGAGGAAGTTATCATAATGACTCTTGGTGAAATAAAAGAGACAGTGATTTTGACCGATACCAGGCCTTCCTTTCTAGAGAGACTATAAAAGAAAAAGAAGATCAAGGAAGAGAAAGAGATCTTTGAGACCATAAGGAAAGTTGAGTTCAACATCCTATTACTTGATGTAATTTAGAAAATGCCTAAATATGCTAAATTCCTCAAGGAGCTTTGTACCAACAATAAGAAGCAGTAGGATTTGGATAAGGTCTTGATGGGTTGACATGTATCAACTATGATTCTACACAAGTTACCTCTAAAGCTTAAGGATCAAGGGATGTTTGCAATCAATTTCACTATAAGCCAGGTTAGAATTTAAAAGGTTACGTGTCATCTCAATAAATCTATAAATGTTATGCTTTCTTTGATTTATAAGAAGATATCAGCCAATCACAACATGCCACTCAAGGAGACCAGGAATGTCTTGCAGCTTGTAGATTGCTCTGTTGTCTACCTAGAGGGAATCTTGGAAGACATATTAGTCAAGGTAAATGACTTTCTTTTTCTTGCTGACTTTTATGTTCTTCATATGTGTGATGTAGATAAGAAGGGGAGCATAAATTTACTACTAGGGAGACCAAAATTGACACACAAAATGGGTCTCTATCAATGAATTCAATGGCGATAGAGTCACATTCAATGTTTATGAAGCTATAAAGATAATTAATGAAGTTATAAATCTATTCAACATTGATATCCTTGATCCTGTTATTCAACAAGTATTTGAGCTAAATCTCTCTAATGAGTACATGGTCACCCTCATTGATATGCTACAACGAAAAGGTGGAAGAAGAAATTCTTAATCTTTATAAGCTGACACTAATGGAGAGACCAAGATTAAAATTTGATATTCCTACGTTCAAAAAGGTCATTCCATTCTATCATCCAACCACCGCTACTAAAACTAAAAATCCTTCCAGGCTATCTTAAGTATGCTTACTTAGGAGATAAGGAAACACTCCCGGTGATTATCTCAAGTAAATTGAGTACTAAAGAAGAGCAACAGCTGGTCTCTATTCTCCAACAACATAAGGAGGAAATTGGGTGGACTATAACTAACATCAAGGGGATTAGTCCTACCACTTGCATGAATAAAATCAAATTGGAGAAAGATTCACGACCTGTCGCTAACCTCAAAGGATTCTTAATCCACTCATGATGGAAGTGGTTAAAAAGGAAGTGATCAAGATCATGGAGGCTAATCTCATTTACTCATCTCTAACAATAAATGGGTTAGCCTGGTTCAGGCCATTCCAAAGAAGATAGGGATCACACTGATCATAAAAGAAGTAAGAGAAATGGTCTCAACGAGAGTACAAAATAGATGGAGAGCCTGTATAGACTACTAGAAGTTGAACACTTCAACTAAGAAGAACCACTTTCCTCTCCCATTCATTGATCAAGTCTCATTACTTTTATCTCATTGAAATGTCAGGTTTCTATCACTAGATTACTAGTTTAACACCACATTTACATATCCTTTTGGAACTTTTTCTTATAAAATGATGCTTTTCAATCTTTTTGTAATTCTCTCGTAATATTCCAAATATATACGATATGTATACTTTTTGATTATGTAAAGAGCATCATTGAAGTCTTCATGGATGATTTTACAATGTATGAAGACTCATTTTTAGTACGCCTAAAAAATCTTAGTAAGATTCTTTAAAGATGTATTGAGTCTGACCTAGTACTTAGCAATTAAAAATGCCACTTTATGGTAGACCAAGGTATGATTTTAGAACATGTTATTTCTAAAAAGAGTATAGAGGTAGCAAAAGCTAAAATTGACATTATACAATCTTTACCTTACCATACTTTTGTGAAAGAAGTTAGATCTTTTCTTAGCCATGCGAGTTTTTAATGTAGGTTTATAAAGAACTTCTCAAAAATCTCCAAGCCCATGTGCCAACTACATCAAAATGACATTGACCTTGAGTTTGGAGATCCTTATAAGGAATTCTTTGATATATTAAAGGAGAAATTAGTTTATGCTCCAATTCTTCAATAAATAAATTGGGACCACGTACCCCTTCTAGATCATGCGTGATGTAAGTGATAAAGCTCTGGGAGTAGTATTGGGATAAAGGATTGGAAAAGATTATCATGTCATATATTATGCCTCTAGGACACTCGATGCATCTTAAAGAAACTACACCACCACAAAAAAAGAACTCATTGTAATAATTTTTACATTAGAGAAGTTCCGTTCCTACCTTCTTTGTACCAAGGTCATTGTGTACTCGAATAGCATTATGCTTTTTAATGACCAAGAAAGATGCTAACCTGAGACTAATCTATTGGATTATTGTACTTCAAAAATTTGACATCAAGATCAAGGACAAGAAATGGACATGAAACTTGGTTGGATATAATGTCAATAGACTATCAAATTCAGAGGGACCTCAGGAGGCGAACGATGAATTTCTAGGGGAGATCCTCTTTGCTATCACTGAGACACCATGGTACGCAGAAATTGTAAATTATATCACCATCGGGAAGTTCTCTAAACATTGCACTCGCAATGATAAAGATTAAATGAAGAGGGAGACTGTCAAGTATTATTGGGATGATCCTTATCTATAAAGATAAGGAAATGACTTTATCTAAGAAGAAGCATTTTTGGAGAAGAGATATAGAATGTGCTACAAGCTTGTCATATTGAAGTTTGTGAAGGTCACGGTGACCACACATAATAAAACAATGCATTTTGGGATGCGGATATCATAGGGTACACACCTTCCGATAAGCATACATGTTTTGCAAAGATCGTGAAAACTTCTAAAAGATTGGTAACCTCGGTCACAAAAATCAACTACTAATGACTTCAATATTGGTTGTTGAGAACTTTAAAGTTAGTGGTATTGATTTTATGGGTCCTTTTCCTCCATCTTTTGGGTTTAAATACATCCTCCTCATAGTAGATTATGTCTCCAAGTGGATAGAAGACAAGGAAACAAGGAATGATTACAGAAAGAATGTAGTTGATTTTGTTATGAACAACATCATTTGTAGTTATGGGACAATGAGATAACTCATTAATGATTATGGTACACACTTTTACAAAGAATGGTCTCTTCCCTTATTAAATAAATGGGGTGTCAAGTACATGACTTCTACATCATACCACCCATAGACAAATGGATAAGAAGAAGTGAGAAACAAAGAGATTAAACTCATATTAGAGAAAATAGTTAATCCCTACAAGAAAGACTGGAGTCTCTATCTCTTTGAAGCTCTCTAGGCTGTTACAACAACATGGAAGGCACCCATTAGGATGTCTCGTTATAGAGTTATCTATGGGAAGGCTTTCCATACCCATTGAGATCAAGCACAAAGCATATTAAGCATTTAAAAAGACCAACTATAGGATGGATACAACACAAAAATAGAGGAAATTACATATGAATAGATTGGAAGAAATCAGAAATGAGGTCTACTAAAGGTCTGAAGCTTACAACGAGATCATTAAATGCCATCACAATCTCCATGTTTCTGGGAAGACGTTTAGAGAGGGATAAAAAGTCTTTTTATTTCAGTATAGAATTAAGTTATTTCCTAGGAAGTTAAGGTCTCTGTGGATTGGTCTTTTTATTGTGACCAAAGTATTTACTCATGGAGAAGTCATTATCTAAAGCACAATAACCAACACGACCATGAAAGTCAACGGGCATCACCTCAAGCTGTATTATGAAGGATTCCAAGCTCACTCTGAAAAATTTATCTCACAAAGACTTGTGATCCTACACCACGATCTCGGTGTGGGGAAGTTGAGCTAAACGATGTTTAATCCAAGCACTCTTGGGAGGCAACCCAAAAATTTTCTAACCTCTCTTTTTAATTTTTAATTTTATTTGTTATTTTTAGGAAATTAATTTTTTAGTTTTTAATTTATTATTAGTCATTTTAGGCATTATTAGAACTGACTTAAACTCTCAATCAATGCAAGTAATAATCTCAGCAACACAGAAGGAAAAATGAAGAGTTACGCGGTCTCTTAAAGAGAGATGGAAGTAATAGTCAAAACATGCACACACTTTGATTCTCGCAAACATGATTAACGTGGCATTTTCCCCTTGGGTAGTTGCATCTTTAATGCACGTCCATCATCACATCTTAGGCTATGATTACGTCTACTCCTCAAGTGGTGAGAATGACTTTCTTACTTCCCAAGCACATTTTTTCCTATAAAAAGCCATCCCCTCCACCATTTCCACTAACACTTGCAAAATATCTCTCTCTTTAAAAAGAAAAAGCTTTTCTCTCCAACTTTTTTCTACAAAATCACCATGTCTTCTCCTCAAGAAATCATGCCTCCATCAAGTTGCTCTCACCAGAAAATCGCTGCCAAACGGAACCATGGTAAACATCCCACTCCAATCTCTTCCACCTCTCACAGTAGGACTATGACTCTCTATGCTGCTAGCCCCTTTACCACTCTCCCATGGAAATGACTTGATGGTAGAAGAATCTCTGTTAGTTAATTCTAAGGATAATATTATCATTGTCTCCGATGGAGATAAACGTAGAAGAAGAGCGCACTCTAACTCCTCAACCACCACCTTCCAAGAGAAGCCCTACACCAAGAGCGCTAAAGCCATCGGGACCAAGAAGGTGAAGGTCCGCAAGGATAAGAAATTGGTCATTGTCATAGGAAAGACCTTCAACACCTTTTACAATCTAAGTCCTCATGGTGCCTCCAAAGGTAAAGCTTCTAAGCTTTATAAATATGTTTGCACCGATACCATGGAGACTCTCGATCTCAAAGAGGAAGTCTTCACTGACTTTACCGCTATTTGCTGGCTCCCTCTCCTCTTCATCTCCTTCCCTGTCTACCAAGAACTCGTTTGAGAGTTCTACACCTTCTCCTTCAAGAAGGACTACGATTGCTATGAGCAGCCTAATGTCCTCAAATTGTGCCTCCATGGTAAGTACTTCATTTGGAGTCTCGATGACTTCAATCGAGCCTTGAGAGTCATGAAGCTCTTGAATGAAATGTGTGATGCTCCTCCCTTCGACTTTGAAGTTGCCGATACCTACTTCACTCTCTACAATAATGACTCTAGAGTGATTACTTAGAATTTAGGTGACCCCAAAACCTTCTACATCCATGAGAGCTTTGAGATTATTAATGAGAAAGAGCTTAAAATTTTATGGAGCATGGAGACCAACAGGAAGCTTCACTTGGGAGCATGGCTTGCCAAGTAGATTCTGTTCAACCTTGGTCACCAAAATAACCCTCGTATTCTTGGCGTAGTGATCTCAATGATTGCACATGGAATGTATCACTTTCATTCGTCTAAATACACTAAACATATGGAGTCCATGATGTTGAACATAGAAACCTCGGAGACCATGTTAATGGTGAAAACTATCAATGAGACCAAGAGATCAAAATTCCCACTCCTATTATAGAAGTGAAGCCTGACTAAGAGCAACAAGTAGTAACAACAGATCATTTAACCTCCACCGCCTACACGAAGATCCTTTAGAAGTATAAAGCTCTCGAGAAGTAGTACCATGACCTCTTCACATGCAACTTGCAGCTCAGTGCAAAAAATGTAGACATGCCTTGGAATTTAATGTGGAGACTCTCTTTGATTGTCTCCAGCTCAAGCCTTTGAAGCATATATGCCACTAGTGAGACCAAGCATAATAGATCTGTTAATTCCTCCTCTTCACCAGGACAATAACGTTCCTTTTATCTCTTATCTTTTTTTCTTTTGGGAATATTTGCATTGAGGAAAACTAAAAAACTTAAGTGTGGGTGGGGTACTTATCTTTTTGTTTTTGTTGCTTTCCTTTATTTTTTATTTTTCTTTTGACAACTTTTGTTTTTAATTTTTAGGTTTTTAATCTCTTTTCTTTGTTTTATGTTAATTTAGTCTCAGTGTAAAGATTTTAATTCTGTTCATGTAAAAAGATCAAAGAAAAAAATTAGTCTTCAATATTGTGTTCTCTCTTTATTTTCCACAATGACCTATTTTGTACTCTAACCTATTACAAAGAAATGAGGAAATTCAAGAAGAGAGATACCTCCATAATGACTAATTAAACAAGTAACATTACTGATTTAACTAACCATACTTGACGTCGAGAACTGATTTAAGCAAAGTTTGTACTAATGATTGAAATTTAAAAGTCACTTTGTAAGATTTAAATCCCAATTAGTGCAAGCTTGGAACTAATTGTTTTATTTTATTTCAGTTAGACTTGATTTATTTTAGTAATGTGTCTTTATATCTTTTGACCTTCACCGAGACCATAAACGTTCTTTTTATAGTCTTAGTGGTTATTTTCTTGCTTTTACTTTTTTTGTTTTGTTGTGCCTTAGAATAAATAGCATTGTTTAGCTCATGAATGGGTGATGACTCTTTCATAAGTGTGCTTTTATAAGAAGGGCTTGAATTTGATCACAACTAGGTGATCGGACTCTTTCATATGGCCGAAGAAGGAAGAGCATTGTTTGGTAAACTAGACAAAGATTGTTTCATAAGGATTTTATTTTTTCAAAGTAAAAATAGAAAGGAAAAAAAGAGAAAGAAATGTACGAAAAAAATAAGTGTTGAAAAATGAAAAAGAGTCAGAAAAAGAAATAAAATAATAAAGTTTAATTTTGCAAGTCTCTATGTTTTTTTTTATTTTTGGCTATGTGTCTAGGGACCTCACCAAGAAAAAATACAAAATTAGAAGGTAATTTTGAAGTCATCGTTTGTTACTTTATCTCTATAATAAATTTGGCTAAGTAAAATTCTCTGGTTTCAAGCAAGGTTTAATATGCTTTCTTAAGGATAACTCTCTCATTAGACTCTTGGTGCTTAAAAAGGATATAAGTCAAGGTCTTGGTGAAATATCTCAGTCTCTCTGTGAAAATGTTTAGGATCCCTGTGTTGTGTTTTGTCCTCTTTTCTTCCTAAATCTAACATATTTTAATGCTCAATTCAATATCTTTTAAGCATGTATTTAGTCTTTTAAGGTTTTGTTACTACTGTTTTCCATTATTTCACTTTTCAAAGGTGATTTTTTAGAAAACATGATAAAATGGCCAAAAATAACATTTCACCGAGAATTCTAGAACTTTAAATTTTACACTTTTTTTATATCTAGAAGGAAGCATGTCAAAGTCAAAGAAGGAGCCATTATTTTGGATAAATCATATTTTGGAGAAGTCCTAATCAAGAAAGGAGATATATTCTCATTTAAACTCTATTTGGGCAATAGATAAACTTAACTGAATTCCTTTCCATGCAAATACTAAAGAGTAAGAGACCTAAAGAAGGACAAACAGTAAACTCCTAATTCAAGACTAACTGGTAAGCAACTAAGGGCGACAACAACACCTAAAATAGAGGCCGAATCCATCATCCAAGAGCACTTTAGTCTAATTAAGTCTTATTTTTAGTCCTTAGTTTGTATCTGGCTTAGTCTTGGTTTTTGTTCTTTATTGGCCTAATACATACTTTGTTCTTTATTGACTTAATACATACTTTGCCCCTTAAACTTAGCAACTTTTCATTTTTACCGCCCTCAACTTTCATTTGCCCCTGTTAACATCCCTAACTTGGTAAAAAACACACCCAATAGCCCCCTCAGACCATTTGATTCAACACGTGAATGTCACACATGTTGATGTGACAAACATGCAGGAAAATTTAGTTCATATGACCAACTAGCTTGACTCAATCTTTTGCAACTATCTTCTAAACTCAATCTCAACCTAACTCTATTATTCTTCCTCCTCTTTTTCAACTTAACCTCTCTCTCTTTATCTTAATTCCACTCTCATCAATCCATCAAAGATTGGGAGAGGGATTAATTTAGTTTTTGAATATGTTTGACTCGTTTATAGAAGATAGTTTCCCAACTGAGAGAGGAATCCATCCAACTCGATCAATGAATTTTCCTTTATGATTGAGAAATAAAGCTTGAGTCTTTGCTAAGTTTTCAATCACATCTGTCACTTTCATTAAAC
Source organism: Euphorbia schlechtendalii (assembly GCA_949673415.1). NCBI lineage: Eukaryota > Viridiplantae > Streptophyta > Magnoliopsida > Malpighiales > Euphorbiaceae > Euphorbia > Euphorbia schlechtendalii. The sequence goes on along the minus strand of CATIWQ010202807.1, from coordinate 30,059 downwards.
TTAGTTTCTTAGTTTGACCTTCACTTATTCATACGGGAAAATCACATCTAATTAATTTTCTTAATCTTCAATTGAAAATAATAAAAAGAATCCATTAATTGATTACATGAAAAGAAAGCTCATTTAGTAGAAGACCTCAAAAGCCCTTTTTTCTAGTTCTCCATCTTCCCTTTGATTTGTTAAACTATATTCACTTGCTGCAATTTCTTCCCCAAATTTCACATCACGAGGATCAATTTATCCATCCGAGAATCCCCAAAGAACAAAATCGAATCTCTTGAATCAAGTCAGCAAAGATTTCAAATATGCGGTAAATTTCAACAAGGGGAAGAATCTCTTTCTTCTACTCATGGCTGTGAAACGAAACCATAGTTTTTTGTAACTTTAGCTGTGCTTCAAGGTTGATGGATTGAATGACATGAGTATTGTCAATTTTAATTTGTTCAATGGAAGGCATTAGAGGAAATGAAATCCCTTGACCTCAAATAATCAAAAGGAAGATGAAATAGTCCATTGAGAGATAATTTTGGTTTAACTTTTTAAATTTATTCATTTTTTAATAACCAAAATAAGCACTTCATGCTCCCATCAATCTCAGAGTCAACATACTCGCTGCCATGTCAGCATGAGGGGGGTTGTTGGGTTCGTTTTGTCCAAGTTGGGGATGTTAACGAAGATAAACGAAAGTTGAGGGCGGTAAAAGTGAAAAGTTGCCAAGTTTAAGGGGCAAAGTTATTAGGCCTTCTTTATTTTCTCTGTTTTACTTTCAAGTTATTAGTTTAGCTTACTTCTTATTCTTAGTTTATGCTTTCAATATACTCTTAAGCTTTTGACTATTAGTTTTAATTCAAGTTCATTATTTTCACTTTTCAATCTCTAAGTTTCGCGATTTTACTTACAAGCTTTTACATTTATCGTGTTCTTTACTTTAAATCTCTCTATTTATTATGCTTATTTTCAGTCATGTCTAGCTAAATTTTTAATTAATGACTTAACCAAATAAGGGACAAAGTCATGTTTGATTAGTGTGAAGACTTAACTTGAATATAACAATCCACAAGGTGACTTGTTTGTCAATCTTGGTATAAAATACAAAATCCTTGGTATCACTATGGTATGATCAGTTATAAGGTAACTCTTTGTGATTTATTATCATCTCTAACTTTTGTATAACAACTATCTCACCGAGACTGTAGAGCCACAATCTAGTACCTATTGGAAGTCTCACTACCTATCAGTTAGGGTTTGAAATTTTCAAATTTTTATTGCTATTTTCTTGCAAGCTCGTTGGCACGATGTCGAGAGTCAAGGCGAGTAAGAAGGTGATTGAGTCGTGAAGAACAATCTCTGTATAAAGTAAGGAAAAGTTGTTGTTGTACGGTCCAGAACATCAATATAACTAAACCTAAGTCTTGGTGCATTTTATCCCTTATCCTAGGATCACTATTATACATGGTTTACCCTAAATTGGTTAAGTCATTCTTTTTTAGTCTTTTACCAACTTTACTTAGTTTTAGTTTTCCAACTCTCATAACGATTACAATTTAATCACATTGTTTGTCATTATGTTAAGATTAACTCATTAAAAATCGTTCTTTGTGGACATGATCCTTGTTTTCTACTAACTACAATTCTTTTTATACGCAAGGATTTATCTTTGTTGGTATCGACACCCATCATAAGAAATGGAAATTTCAAAAAGGATTGTAATTGCTAATATTGGGGCTTTCTTACCATTGTGACTTTTATTAATAATAATAAATTATGTCATGCGCCCAGTTGTTGACACACTCGCTTCTATGTCATCAAGAGGGGGTTTTAAGGTTCACTTGTATTAAGTTTAGGGGGTTCAGGAGTTCATCTATAAGTTTATGCATTAAAAAGACAAAAGTTGCCAAGTTCAGGTTTGACATATGATGCATGGTATGATGTCTTTTGGACTATGAACCAATACGTGATAGATAAAATTTAACTTTCGACATATTTAGTGAAACATGTAGTTTCCATGAACCGAATACGCACTACTCTAAGATAAAGATTTTACCATATCGCATTATACCAAAGTACATTTCTGTTCAACACGATTTTGAGCAAATAGGTCGCTCGCCTGGTTTTAAATAAGTGCTCTAGAGATAGTGTCAATATCTCATGAAAGCGGCCATACTTCACACTTACATAGGTGATTTCATCAAGTATATATTACACTTCATACACCACTCATAAGAGATATGAAATTCATTAACACTTTATTTTAACTCAACCTCTTAAAATGTGCAACATAACACTTCCTCACATATAGGATTGAGACATTGTTAATAGTACTAGCATAACAAATAAAGACTTATTATTTCTCATATGAACCTACTTAATGGGATCTTCAATCAGATAAGTTAGGTTACCATATTTGTTAATTTCAGTTGACGTTAGTCTTATCACCTTTGATGTTTCCAAAATAAAATTATTTTTTAAAATTTATTTCTCAAAAGATTTGATCATGTGATAATCAGAATCACTTATGACTCTCATCGTTTGATGGATATCATTTCATCTTTTAGTAATTACTTCACACCATGTTGTCTCAACCATTGATTGTCTTACCTTTAGAAAAAAAATATTACCGTTTAGCAATCACAAACCATGTGGGAGTAAAGCCTGCCTATTTTCAAAGCAAAATGAACATCCCTTAGGGAGCAAAGCCAAGATGACATTAACAATTGAGACAAAATAGTCAGCAAAGTTATTTTCTCCTCTCTAAGCTCTAATTTCTCCTCTTTAAGCAAAATGAACATCCCATTTTATTACTCCCCCCGTCTACTAAATATTGTCCTTTTAGAGGGATTTTGATGTCTTTTTTTATTGTCATTTTGTATTTCCAATGTGTTTTTTCTCTAAGTTTTCCATTCCTACCTCTATTAATTTGTTCAACTTTCAAGATAACCATATTTTAATCTCCAATAACAAGATGAGAAGACTATATGAATCAATATTTAAACATATTAATGAAGTCTTGAAAACAGAGTAGGATATTTATGAAAGGTAAATTAGTAAAGCAATTCATTCGGTTTATTATTATCTTAAAAACTGCGAATTAGTTAAAACGATAATATTTAGTATACGGAGGGAGGGAGTAGTATTTAGTATAAATAAATCATGTGTTGGCATATCAGCTGCTCCCACTTTTCTAAATTTGCAGTCTGCTTCTATGTGTTCGTACTGGCCCTTACGTTTTCTTTTATTTTCTTTTTACCAATTCTTTTTTACTTTCTCTTTGAAAAAAAATACAAAGCCCGGTCTGCGAGCCCGGCCTAAGCCTGGCTCGAGCCTGAAATATTGAAATACAGGCTAGACTGGGATTGGGTTGATATAATTTTTAGGAATTCCATTAAGAACTGGTTCGAAATCGATCCGTTAGGTATAGTAATTTCAAGGAAAAATATATAAGATGGTCAATAGACCTGTTCGCGAGCCGGGTGACCCGCTTCATTGGATCAGGCTTGGATATTTATTTTAAAAAAAGCCTGGCCCGAATGGGAACCCGTCAAAGCCCGAAGATTTATGAGCCGGGCTTGGTTTTTATATAAATACCCAAGCCTGACCCGACGAAAAATTTTATTTATTTAGTATATATCTATACATTAAATTTATAATTATTTTAAGATTTTAAATTTTATCCTATTAAATTTTTATACTTGATTACAATACATGTTAATAAATATTAAAGATTTTAAGCAAACAATGCAATTATATTTAAAATTTAAACATATTTTGACTTTTTTTTATATTTTTTCTATTAATTTAATAAAAATATTATAACGAAAAAAATATTCATGGGCTTGGGCCGGGCTTGGGAATGACCTTGTTAGCCCGACCCAAGCCCGGCTCGAGCCCGAAGTTCTAAAGTACGGGCTTGGATTCAGGTTTTTTTTTGTAAAAGGCCGCCAAGCCCGGTCCGTATCCGGCCCGACCCGCCCAACCCGCCCGACGAACAGGTCTAATAATCAAGGAAAAATATATAAGATGGATAGAATAATCAAAATGCCATTTATAAAAATTAATATCCATAAAATATATTAAATGACTGCTTATATGGTACTATATCTATATCTCATAAATTAAAACTCAATGACCTCTATTCCAAATTGAAGCATATCATTTGAAAGAATACAAATGTAATTACGTATTTCAAATAATTATAAAAATGCAATCATCAAAGAGCCACAAATGTAATTACTCCCTCCGTCTATTAAATATTATCGTTTTAACTAATTCACAGTTTTTAAGATAATAACTAACTAAAAGAGATTATTTACTAGTTTACCATTTCATAAATGTCCTATTCAATTTTCAAGACTATTAATTTGTTCAATAAAAACAATTTGACCTATAGTCTTCTCTTGTTATTGGAGTTTAGAATATAAATATCAGAAAGTTGAACAAATTAATAGGGGTAGGAATGAAAAACTTGAAAAAAAACATCTTGGAAATACAAAATGATAATAAAAAAAGATAACGAAATCCCTCTAAAACGACAATATTTAGTAGACAGAGGGAGTAATATTGAGTTGGAATTAATATCATTTGAAATACGTTATTTCATTTGTAAGTACGTATTTCAAAGAGCCACAAATAATCATAAAAATGCAACTTTGTTTTAATCTTCAAAAGCTTTAAAGAACATGAAAACATCTCACTAAAATATTAAAAAAGAATCACATCCACACATGACACAACGAATATGACATAAAAGAAGTGGAGACAAAAGGTGTATATAAATATAAGGGTAAATTTTATAAATGTACTAAAAAGGGCTTTAAAATTACAGAGTTTATGTTCTAATACAAAACTGTCATTTAATACCAATATTAAACTTCCTCTTTACAAATAATACGTCCTATATAAGGACTGAATCACTCCAAAAACAACACGCGATCAACAAAGTCTCGTAACTTCTTCCTCAAATTCTCGATTTTCTCTCAAACAAAAAATGCAGCAGACCTAGATTTCTTCAAGATCAAATCGCGATTTCAACAAATCTTCAACAATCAAGTGAGTTTCTGATCTCAAATAATTTGATTTCGAAGTACAAGCATATATTTGAGTAGAAATCGAACTGAATTTTGATTTCTAAAACCTACGTAATGGATCGAATTCCTATTGCTACCGATCATGGAATGAAAACTTGAAATTCATTGGTTACAAAGTTGTTGGAATCTTAATTTCACAAACTTCTAGTTTTTCTCAATTCAAAAAGGTCCTAGTTGAAAGCTTGAAAATAAATGAAGACACGGAAGATTTGAAAATAGAATTTCAAGTTACGGATAGAGATTCTACCATGAAAATAAACAGTGACATGTTCCTGCATTGTTTCCTCCTCTACAAATCACAAAGCACATTAATGAACAATTATCCACTGTGTATAACAAAGTGTGAGAAAGCATTTGCAGTTGTTGAAGGTATACTCTAATTTATTTTTAAAATTCTGGTATACCGCTAGTAAACTGCTGGTATTCTGCATTTTAGCAAGTTTAATGTCCAACTGGTATTCTGCTAGTATTTTGCATTTTAGCAAGTTTTAATGTCCAACTGGTATTCTACCGGTATACTGTTAGTATTTTGCACTTTAGCAAGCTTTAAATGTCTAACTGGTAATCTGCTGGTATACAGTTGGTATTCAGCTAGTAACTGGTCCAATTTCTGCATTTTAGCAAGTTTTAAATGCCTAACTAGTATTTTGCTGGTATACAGCTAGTATTCAGCTAGTAATTGATCCAATTTCTGCATTTTAGCAAGTTTTAAATGTCCAACTGGTATTCTGCTTCTGCTGGTATACTGCTAGTGTTTACATGTTTTTAAAGCATTATTATGCTCTTTTTGAATCAATTTAAACCTTACACATTAATAATGGTAAAAAAATATATTCCTACCAGCTCTGTACCAGTATTTTCAAAACAGATCTAATTTCTGCATTTTAGCAAGTTTTAAATGTCTAACTGGTATCCTACTAGTATACAGCTAATATTCAGCTAGTAACAGGTTCAGTTCCTACATTTTAGCAAGTTTTAAATGTCCAACTGGTATTTTGCTGGTATACAGCTAGTAACTGATCTAATTTTTCTACATTTTAACAAGTTTTAAATGTCCAACTGGTATTGTGCTGGTATATAGCTAGTAACTGGTCCAATTTCTGCATTTTAGCAAGTTTTAAATGTCCAACTGGTATTCCACTGATATACAGCTGGTATTCAGCTAGTAGCTGATCCAATTTTTGCATTTTAGCAAGTTTTAAATGTCCAACTGGTATTGTGCTGGTATTCAGCTAGTAACTGGTCCAAGTTCTGCATTTTAGCAAGTTTTAAATGTCCAACTGGTATTCAGCTAACTGATCCAATTTCTTCATTTTAGCAAGTTTTAAATATCCAACTGGTATTATGTTGGTATTCAGCTGGTATTCAGCTAGTAACTGGTCCAATTTTTACATTTTAGCAAGTTTTAAAATGTCCAACTAGTATTCTGCTGGTATTCTGCTGCTATACTGTTAGTATTTACATGTTTTTAAAGCATGTTATTTTAAACTGATATACTGCTGGTAGACTGCTGGTATTTAGTATAAACTCATGTATTTTAACAAGCTTTCAACATTGTTAGTTTTTACATGAACTTGATGTGCATTTCCTGCGATTTTAAATTGCTATATACATTATTGGTAAACAAATCAAGCATGAATGAAGATATTTTATTGAAAAATTATTCAAATACCAACTTCCTACCAGCTCTATTCCATTTTTCTAATTCTCATATTTACATGTGATCTCACTTGCTTGGTTAGGTTCCACAATAGAGGAAAAAGATGATACGATCATGCTGGGTGAAGAGGAGACTGACATTCACCTTGAAAGAGAACTTTGTTCTTATAATCTAGTCATCGTACAGCATTCGCAAGATGAACATTCCGTCTTGCAATCTTTGTAGATTAAAAATTATACATATTCAAATAGAAACTTGTTGTCAATCACTTAAAAAATCATTATAAATTATGTTCTCTCATTGTCAATATTAGACTACTACCATGTTCTTACCAAATTGAATCTATAAAATACATTGTTTTCATTTTCACAAGATTTGTAGGTCTTTGACTATTCAAACCACACAAAATAGCTGCAAAAATTGCTTTCAATTGATTTTTAAATGACAAAAAATTTCTATAGACAACAATTGTATTCTAGTACAAGTTCAAACATGCATCAAAATTCGATCGAATACATGCAAAAAGTGTTTATTTCGAAAAGGAGCCCTGCTATCAAACATTTCAATATTGGAGGTGCATTTAACACCAATATACCAAATTAAGGTAAGGGGGAACACCAACTCGTAAAGCTGCAAACATTTTTAATTAAAAAAAAGTTAGATATACACATGGATCAAAGAAAAAATTATTCAAAAACATAAAAACTAGAAAAATACCATATCCTTACCAGATATTTACAAGAAATTTACAAAAACAAGTTAAAAACTAGAGAGATTCCAACTAAATACCAGATATATACTAGATACTCACTTGTAAGATATATAATACCAAATTATTACTAGAAAAAACTATTTAAAAATATAAAAACTAGAAAAATACTAGATCACTACCAAAATTTTACAAAAACAAGTTAAAAACTAGAGAGATATCAGCTGGATACCAGATAAATACCAGATACTCACTTATAACATATATAATACCAAAATTATTAGCAGAAAAACTATTCAAAAACATAAAAATTAGAAAAATACCAGATCACTACCAAATATTTATAAGAAATTTACAAAAACAAGTTAAAACTAGAGAGATACCAACTAGATACCAGATAAATACCAGATACTCACTTGTAACATATATAAGAACAAAGTTATAAGAAAAATTATAAAATACAAGAATAATACTAGGTAGATACCAGATATGTACAATAAATTTACAAAAACAAACACAAATACTAGATAGATATCAGATTGTAAAATCAAGCACAATACCATGTAGATACCAGATAGATACAAGAATTATAAAACCAACTTACAAAATAAACACAAATACCAGATAGATGCCAGATCTATACAAATGACTAAATCGATCAAATTTCAAAAGAAAAAAAAACAAAAGACAATTTGAAATGAAAAAGTACCTCAAGTGTCTCTTCCATTTCTTTTTTATATACCAGCCTTCGTAGGAGTTGAAGCAGACTTCACTGATTTCGATGCCTTCTTTGGAACAACATGGCTTTTCTTCTGGCACGAAACTTTTTTAGTGCCATAACTATAATGAAAAGGAACGAAATATGGTGAAAAATGAAAAAAAAGGAGAAGACAAACCGTATGTAACAGAGGAGAATCAACAGAAGATCAAAAATGAAATTACATACCGTAGGAAGAAAGAAAATGATGAACATGAGCTGAGATTAGGTTAGAATTTAAAAACTCAGCAAAATGAAGAGAAATCGTATGAAACAAATAGCAAGGAGAAAGCAAAGAAAGTAGTTGATAATGGAGAGAGTGAGAATTAGTTATGGAGGATGTGAAGAAGTTAATTAGGAAGCACGTACAGAGAAAAAAAGGGAAAATTGAGCGTACAAAAAAAATTTGGATTAGTTTTGGAATAAAAAAATAATGGACCAAAACTTTGGCGGAAAGTCTGTTAGTACAACAGGGAATTTTTGACAATTTCCCTAAATATAAAAAAGAGTAACTCAAGCGTGCTAATAAGCTGTGTAAAAAATTTATTGGAGTAGGTATTTCTCATAAAGAAATGAAACGAGAAACATAAGCAATACTTGAGTACATGTCAAATTTTCATTGATCACGGAATGGGCCGTTCGAAGGTTGGTGCAACTTGAGTTTGATCGAAATAGTGACCGGTAGGGCCCCCATCAAGAAAAAGGGCACACTTCACCGGACCTCTAGTGTGAAGACTTAACTTGAATACAACAATCCACAAGGTGACTTGTTTGTCAATCTTGGTATAAAATAAAAAAACCTTGGTATCACTATGGTATGATCAGTCATAAGGTAACTCTTTGTGATTTATTATCATCTCTAACTTTTACATATGTAATTGTGCCTAGGGAAGAGCAAGTAATAACTATCTCACCGAGACTGTAGAGCCACAATCTAGTATCTGTTGGAAGTCTCACTACCTATCAGTTAGGGTTCGAAATTTTCTAATTTTTATTGCTATTTTCAGGCAAGCTCGTTGGCACGATGTCGAGAGTCAAGGAGAGTAAGAAGGTGATTAAGGCTCGAAGCACAATCTCTGTATAAAGTAAAGAAGAGTTGTTGGTGTTGTACGGTGCAGAACATCAATATAACTAAACCTAAGTCTTGGTGTAATTTATCCCTTATCTTAGGATCACTATGATACATGGTTTACCTTAAATTGGTTAAGTCGTTCTTTTTTAGTCTTTTACCTACTTTACTTAGTTTTACTTTTCCAACTCTCATAACAATTACAATATAATCACGTTGTTTGTCATTATGTTAAGATTAACTCATTAAAAATCGTTCTCTATGGACATGATCCTTGTTTTCTACTAACTACAATTCTTTTTATATGCAGGGATTTATCTTTGTTGGTATCGACACCCATCATAAGAAATGGAAATTTCCAAAAGGATTGTAATTGTTAATATTGGGGCTTTCTTACCATTGTGACTTTTATAAATAATAATAAATTATTTCACATGCCCAGTTGTTGACACACTCGCTTCCATGTCATCAAGAGGGGGTTTTAAGGTTCACTTGTATTAAGTTTAGGGGGTTCAGGAGTTCATCTAAAAGTTTAGGCATTAAATAGACAAAAGTTGCCAAGTTTAGGCAGTCCATTATGTATTTTGCCAAGAAATTATGATAAAACATTTTTATGGATATCTCAGTTTTGACATATGATGCACGGTATGATGTCTTTTGGACTATGAACCAATACGTGATAGATAAAATTTAACTTTCGACATATTTGGTGAAACATCTAGTTTCCATTAACGGAATACGCACTACTGTAAGATAAAGATTTTACCATATCGCATTATACCAAAGTACATTTGCGTTCAACATGATTTTGAGCAAATAGGTCGCGCGCTTGGTTTTAAATAAGTGCTCTAGAGATAGTGTCAATATCTTGTGAAAGCGGCCATACTTCACACTTGCATAGGTGATTTCATCAAGTATATATTGCACTTCATATACCACTCATAAGAGATATGAAATTCATTAACACTTTATTTTAACTCAACCTCTTAAAATGTGCAACATAACACTTCCTCACATATAGGATTGAGACATTGTTAATAGTACTAGCATAGCTAATAAAGACTTATTATTTCTCATATGAACCTACTTAATGGGATCTTCAATCACATAAGTTAGGTTACCATGTTTGTTAATTTCAGTTGACTTTAGTCTTATCACCTCTGATGTTTCCAAAATAAAATTATTTTTTAAAAATTTATTTCTCAAAATATTTGATCATGTGATAATCAGAATCACATATGACTCTCATCGTTTGATGGATATCATTTCATCTTTTAGTAATTACTTCACACCATGTTGTCTCAACCATTGAAGGTCTTACTTTTAGAAAAAAAAAATATTACCGTTTAGCAATCACAAACCATGTGGGAGTAAAGCCTGCCTATTTTCAAAGCAAAATGAACATCCCTTAGGGAGCAAAGCCAAGATGACATTAACAATTGAGACAAAATAGTCAGCAAAGTTGTTTTCTCCTCTGTAAGCTCTAATTTCTCCTCTCCAAGCAAAATGAACATCCCATTTTATTATTCCCTCCTTCTACTAAATATTGTTGTTTTAGAGGGATTTTGATATATTTTTTTTGTCATTTTGTATTTCCAATGTGTTTTTTCTCTAAGTTTTCCATTCCTACCTCTATTGATTTGTTCAACTTTCAAGATAACCATATTTTAATCTTCAATAACAAGATGAGAAGACTATATGAATCAATATTTAAACATGTTAACATTGATAAATAATAGCAGACGCGTACATGCCACGCTAAACTCCTAGGCGGATTATATCCACCTGGATCAGACAGAGATGTCACGAAGGCTAGGGAATGTTCATGCAGATCTAAGCGGATCCCATCTGCTCCGAATGTAAATGATTCGGTAATCATCCCACACGGATTGTGTCAGCCCCAAATTTGGAAGAAACCAAGTTTTCCCCATCTTATGAAAATGTTCAAGTGGCTATCAAGCTGAGTCGGCTTGTCTGCCTGGACCGACCTCAGTAAAGAGTTCAATCAAAGCTCTGAGTCTGCAAAGAGACCTCTGCAATTGGAACTCTCAATTCAGATAAACTTTATCTTATCAACATGATAAATATTCATTCAAACTAGAACTCTGGTTAGGTTACACTATTGGATCAGACTAGGGGACGTTTAGAGAATATAAAAGGACCCTTTGGGTCACCACCCAAAGGTACGTATTCTAAATTCATAAAAAAACTCGCTACCTCCTCTCTTAAATCCGATCTAACTTAAGTATCGGAGAGGCTACGCCAGTCACACGGCTAGTCCCCCATAGCGACGTTTGTGGTTTTGCAGGAACCTTCAGACCACGAGGAAGAGGAGTATTGGAGTTAACTTCAGTCAACAAGCAAGCGCGTGGAACCACGTTCCAAGCTAATTTTACATTGGTGCGGTGAGCGTGGACTGAATTTACTTGCTTAGGCGAGAAACTCAGTTCACACGAACATATTGATAACTAGATAATTTTAGTTCCTAGTTAATCTCAAATGGCTAACAACGGCACAAACAGTCACCTCCCAACCATAGGGATAAACATCACGGGAGCACCACAACCTAAGGCTGGCGAACGCCCCCAAGGTGACCTAACCACGTGGGGAGATAACCCACTCCTCCAATTGTAGCAAAAATACAAAATTACCCCGGAAGAGATGGAGGCGTACCAGAAATCAGCTGTCGAGGCATACATCTCTTCCAGCATGATGTACGAAGATTTGAGCAGGGCTGGTTTGATCATATCCAGGAGAAATACAGTGCCGCCTTGTAATCTCATTGATGACTTTGATAGCGCATCGCAAGGGTTTATGCCACCCCACCTCTACAACATCGAACAGCCACCTATCACGCCCATCATCCCCCACACAAATCTGCAGATTGCTTCCACCACACTCTCAGTAACCTCGAACATCATAACCACTTAGCCCATGGAACTGAACTCAGTCGGGCAATCAACACAGCTATCATTACTCTAGGGGTTAGTTCGGCCATGAAGGATGGTCAGAATCAAAAATAGAGATATAGGGTCAACGTTGGCCAACATACAGGGATTAGGAACAAGCAAGCAGCTTGAACCAATCCCGAAAGTCAGAAATTTGTCGAGCCAGAAAGTGAGGAGGAGGATGACCCGGAATTTGAAAATAAAGCTAAGAAGATTTTTGCAAAATTGGTTGTCCCTTATCAGGAGGCAACGTCAAGGACTAACTTCTCACTATTCAAAAAGAACATCCTCGATCAAACCTTGCCTAGACTTGTTTACATACCTACTTTCGACAAGTACACAGGAAAAGATGATCCCAATTACTACGCAGCTGAATTCAAAAATCGAATGGAAATGGCAGGGACCATAGAAGCATATATATGTTGATACTTCTCGGCCACACTAGGCGAACCTGCAGCTCGATGGTTCACATCACTGCCTCCTAACTCCATAGGAAGCTGGGACAAACTTAGCGACGCATTCTGCAAGCATTTTTTAGGTTTCTCCCTAGCTGGGTTGGTAACAAGGAGCTTGCACGAAATTATGCAGGGACCAGAAGAGAGTCTTTGGGAATATTACAACCGTTTCAATGAAGCCTACCTTGAAGTATGGGACTTAGATTTCAGCACCGCCAAAGAGGCCGTGCTAAAGGGAACGCGTAATAGAGACCTAAGGAATGCGATCCTTACTAGACATCCTAAAAGCCTACAACAAATGCTTGGCATGGCCAAGGACCTTATCCCAGCTGAAGAAATAAATTTCAGTCGAAGAAAAGACAGTTGGGGCAGAGAAGCAAAGAGGGAGGATAGACTAATTTAACGATAGAATACGAAAAGGATGAGGCGGGTCCAGTTGAGGTGGATATGTTGATCGAGAAGAAGACCGCCCCAGGCTGAATGCACCATTGAGCCAGATACTGGTGGTTATAAAAAAGACCCCAGAGAAGAAAAACATTCGCTTTCGTAAAATCCTAGATGGAGTCTCCTTAGGGTGTGATTTGAACAAATACTGTGACTATCACAGAGCTAAGGGGCATCACATGGATGATTGCCGATTATTGGCAGACATAGTATATGAGCTGATTAAGGCTGGTAAGTTTAGCCAATTCGTGAAAGGAATCACAAGGAGACATGAAAGGAAAGAGGGAAGTGAAGATGAGAGGGAGGAAGACTCGAATAGAATGTCCGGAAGAATAAAAGGAATAATCATGGTGATTGCAGGAGGACCAGAATTCGAACCGCCCCAAAAGAAAGCTAGAGGCTCGTCTAGCAAGAAGAACAATGTAGAAAGCAAGGCGGAAATCTTGAGGCCGTTTAGGCAAAACTCGCTGGTCGAAAAGTAGCACGGCGATCCCATAATGGTAAAGGTAATTATGGAGAACTTCACAGTAAGAAGAATCCTCTTGGATACGGGCAGTTGGGTAAATATTGTCACCAAGAGTGTTGTAGAGAAATTGGAAGTGCATCACTCCAGGATTCGAGCTGGATACTCGCCGCTCATTGGGATTAATGGCCAACCCATACAATCGTTAGGCGAAGTTACGTTGGAGGTGGAAATGGGGAGCCTCAAGCATAAGTTCCGGGGAAAAGTAGAGTTTACCATCGTAGACATCTCAGTGGGGTTCAATGTTATATTGGGCAGACCTTTCCAAACTGAAACTCGCATGCTCTTCTCCCCAATGGATTTGGTGTTTCACATACCAACTACGAAAGGAACTGCGGTGATAATAGGCAACCCTCAAGTAGCTCAGGAGGCATACCTGGCCTCATTACAAAGAGAATCACTCCTGGTGGAAGAGGAGTTGGAGGTGGACAGGCCGGAGAAAATCGAGGTGACGGAGGAGCTAGAGGAGCCCAAAGTTGACCCAGAAAGGTCACTAAAGATTGGAAAAACCTTTGCAATGATGCAAAGGCAGAGATAATTTATGCCCTCACAGACCAACAACATGTTTTTTCATGGTCATCAAAAGATCTTGTGGGGGTCAGACCTGAGGTCAGGCAACACAGACTGAACTTGAACCCAAATGCCGAGTCGGTCATCCAAAAGAAAAGAAAGCATCCTCCCGAAGGCAGAGGGCCATTGAAGAAGAGGTAGGCAAGCTCTTAAAAGTGGGGCACATTAGAGAAGTCAATTACCCAAGCTAGTTATCCAACATCGTACTCGTGAAAAAACCAAGCGGAGCCTACAGAATGTGCGTAGACTTCACTGATGTGAACAGAGCCACTCCAAAGGATGCTTACCTGCTACCCAGCATGGATCAGTTGGCGGACGCAATAGTAAGCTATGCAGTCTACTTGCTGTTAGATGCCAAGTGTGGGTATAACCGGATACCCATGCACCCAGCTGATGAAGAAAAAACATCCTTCATAACTCACGAAGGCACTTACTGTTACACAGTCATGCCATTTGGTTTGAAAAATGCGGGAGCCACATATCAAAGGCTGATTAATTAAATGTTTTAAGATGAAATAGGAAACTCAGTGGAGGTTTATGTTGATGATATGATAATAAAAAGCAGAAGTGAGGCTGAACATGCAGAAGACATCCGAAGAGTATTCAAAGTGCTACAAGAATATTGCCTAAAACTCAACCCGAAAAAGTGCACATTTGGAGTGAAAGGTGGTAAATTTTTGGAATTCATGATTTCCCAGCGAGGGATAGAGGCCAACCCAGAGAAGATTGAGGCAATTTGAAAATGGAACAGCCTCGAACCTTAAACGAGGTCCAAAAATTGAATGGTAGAATCAATGCATTGGGGAGATTTATATCTTTCCCCGCCAAGAGATACATGCCTTTCTACAAGGCGATGAAGAAGGACACAGACTTCAAATGGGATCAAACCTGCCAAGAGGTTTTCGAAGAGCTGAAGAAATTCCTGGGAAAGTCGCCACTCCTCAACACACCCCAGCTGGATTATGTATTGTACATGTACCTGGCCGCCACAGACGAGGCTGTAGGAACTGTTTTGGTTCAAGAGGAAGGGCAAGATTAGTTCCCAATATACTACACCAGCAAAGTACTGAGAAACGCCGAGCTTAGATATCCCCAGATCGAAAAACTAGCCCTGGCATTGATCTCGACTTCTACAAGGGTGAGACCATACTTCCAGGCCCACACGATCACAGTGAAGACCAATTTTCCACTGAAGAAGGTCCTCCAATGGCCTGAGACATCCGGGAGATTAGTCGAGTGGGATATCCGGTTGGGGGAGTATGACATAAGATTTGAAAGCAGAAGTGCCATGAAAGCTCAAGTTCTGGCAGATTTTGTGGTTGAATTCCCGGGGTTAGAGCCCGCCAAAGAAATCAAAACTGAAGAGTGGGAAATCCTGGTGGATGGTGCATCCTCTCACGAAGGAGCTGGAGTCGGAGTGTATATTCGAGGCCTCGGAAAAATTAGATTTTCCTACGCTGCAAAATTAGCCTTCCCCACAACCAACAATGCGGCAGAATACAAGGCAGTTATCAAAGAGCTAGAGCTAGCCACAGAGATAGCACTGGATCAATTATTGCTCAAAAGTGACTCAAGGCTAGTTGCAAACTAGATTAATCGAAACTTTGAAATAAAAGACGTAGAAATGACCAAGTATCTCTCTAAGGTAAGACATCTTATAGAGACACTAGAATCAAAAGGAGTAGCCTGGAAAGTTGAACATATTCCCAGGAAAGAAAACGAGCAGGCTGATGAGTTAACCAAGGCAGCTTCAAGCAAAGAAGAATGGAAAAACCTCACATGCCCGTATGAGGTAATCAACCACCCGAACAATGAAGCGGAGATGAGCTTATTAATTGAGCAACGAGATCTTGGGTGGATGAAGGCCATCTATGATTACCTAGCCACAAACAAACTGCCTGAGGATAAAATTGAGGCTACCAAAACTGTAAGGAAAGCTATGCGATTTTCTTTGCTAAATGGGGAGCTCTACAGAAAATCATATTCAAACGCCTGGAAAAAATGCGTTACAACTCAAGAAGGAGCAAAAATACTACAAGAACTTCATGAAGGAGACTGTGGCTCCCACCAAGCGACTGCAACATTGGTTAGAAGGGCTAACCTCGTTAGTTTTTATTGGGAGTCTATGAACCTGAACGCGGAGACGTATGTCAAGTCTTGCCATCAATGTCAAGTCTATACTCAAAAATCTCACGTCCCTCATGCAGTACAACGCCCCCTACTAACCTCCTGGCCCTTAGAAACATGGGGAATTGACATTGCGGGACCTCTTCCTGAAGCAAGCGGGCAAAGAAAATGGATCCTTGTGGCCATTATCCACTTCACCAAATGGGTCGAGGCGGCCGCCCTTAGTAGTATCACTCCAGAACGAGTCTTGGATTTCATCAAAATGAACATCATTATGCGATTCAGAGTACCACACCGAATCATATCAGACAATGGCACTCAATTCACATCTAGCAAGTTCCAAGACTTTTGCAAAGAATTAAAGATTGAGACCCACTTCAACTCAGTGGCTCACCCTCCAACTAATGGCCAAACGGAAATTACAAATAAAACACTTGGTCAAGGAATCAAGAAAAGGGTGCTGGAAAGAAAGGGAGTCTAGCCAGATGAGTTGATTAATGTACTATAGGTATGCCGAATGACCCTGAGCACATCTACCGAAGAAACACCTTTCTCAATGGTATATGGGGTCGAGGCGGTTCTACCTATCAAAATTAGTCCTCCATCAGACCGAGTTACCTACTACACAGAAAAAGAGAACGACATCAACATGCGGTATCATCTTGATAATTTACAGGAGAAGCAGGAGAGGGCGTACATCCTTATGGCTGCCTACAAAGCCAGGATCGCCAAATACCATGACAGGAAGGTTAGAGAAATCCGCCTCCAAGAAGGCGGCTTGGTCCTTAAGGATGCAACTGCCTCACAGGTGCGAGAAGGAAAATGCAAGCTGGGGGTGAACTGGGAAGGGCCTTACAAAGTTTCACAAGTCATCGGACCAGCAACATACAAGTTACAGACCATGGAAGGAAAAGAGGTTCCAAGAACGTGGAACATAGTAAAGCTGAGGCCATATTTCTTGGCTAAAGACTCTTAGAGGAATCCAGGCGGCCGTACTCTTTTCCTTTATGGACTTTTTCCCAATGGGTTATCCTCAAGGTTTTAACGAGGCAGCCCACCCTTAGAAGAGGTAGTTGACCGGACGTGTAGAATTCCCGGATGTACTTTTACTCTTTTCATTCAATAAAACTTATTAATTTCAAAACGTGCACATTTAAGTACTGATCATACTTTGAGATTGCATAAACTAAATGAAAGCGCTTAAAAAACTCAGGCGGCCCAAACGCATAAGACCTAAATAGTATAAAATGGCAAACATAAGGCCATTGAGGTGGGTCAAACGCATAAGACCTAAATAGTATAAAATGGCAAACATAAGGCCATTAAGGCGGCTCAAACGCATAAGACCTAAATAGTATAAAATGGTAAATATAAGACCATTGAGGCGGCTCAAACGCATGAGACCTAAACTTTAAATGGAAAACATAAGGCTATTGAGGTAGCTCAAACACATAAGACCTAAATATCTTGGATGATAAACATAAGGCTGTTGATGCGGTTCAAAAGCATAAGACCTACATGCAAAGGCCAACTTAAAAGCTGAGGAGGCTGCTAAAAAAGCGTGATTTGTATCGATTAAATGACAGCTCAAAATGCACAACCCTTCGCTAGATACAAAAGATATACAAAAAACAATCAAGGCGGAAAAGAAAATAATATATCATTAATAAGGGAAACGAGGCCCAAATATTCTTACAAAATGTTTAAAATGAAAAGCCAACAATATACTACGCTACCGGGCGGGATGACTCGGCGTCATCGCCCTTTTCCTGCTCCACCTTCGCTGACTCATCCAAAGCTGTCTCCTCGTCAGGCTCATTCGGATACTTCACTCCCGTCAAAAGATCCTCGGGAAGGTCCGGGTGTCGAGCCCGACAAGCCTAAAAAACAAGGTGGCCATACTCGCGGCCATCTAGTGCCATATTAAGCATAGTTTGCTATAATCTGCGACAACCTTCAGCACCTCCGCCTCATATTTGGAGACGGTAGTCTGCAATTTATCCTTGGCCAAGTTATCTCCTCCGCCTTCTTTAGAGACTCCTTTGCCTTTTGGTTGGCCTCCTCCAACCGCCAGCCCAAATCAACCTTGGCCACCTCAAGTTCTTCAACCATCTTTTTGACCTTCTCTAACTCGCTGACCGTGAGCTTATGAGTCTTCCCTAGTCGCATCATGTCTCGTCTCTTCCATGTCATTTCAACCACTCGAGAAGCCATCTGAAACACAAACATGTCATAATCAGTGAAAGAAAATGAAATACATGGCCAAACGAGGAAAGTACCTCTGTAGAGATCATGAACAGCATCTTAGATGACTGGAGTATATTCTCAGCTTCCAAATCATTCTTTTTTTAAGGGAGGGGCAGTATTGTCCTCAGCGCGTTCTGAATTGAGGTGGTATAAATTGAGGGATTGCCCTCACCTACGAAGGAAAGAAGATCCGCTTGGAGAGATTCAGGGCTAACCCACCTAGAGGGGCCTGCAGGAATGTCCAAGTTAGCGCTCTAAAGCAAAGAATAGATTAAACACCGAACAAAAGACAAATAGGGGAGAACACTAATTCTTACCGGTTGGAGGGTAGTCTCTGCAGCTGTAGAAGAATGAGACGGATTAGCAGCGGGCTCAGAAACCTCCTCAGCAGCTTGAACCTTACTCTTCCTTTTGTGCTTGTTGGGATCTCCGCTTCGTATGCCGGGAATTGCATTCACAAGTCCATACTCCACTCGTTCAGTAGAACATTTGGTACCCTTCGATCCTTTGGCAGCTTGTTGCATAAGTTCACCAGCTGAGAGAAAATTAAACACTAAAAAGAAAGGAAAATAAGTAAATACCTGGGAAAACTTCGGGCATGGAGTGATAAATTGGTTCCTGCTAGCCCGGCTCAATAATTCTAATATTCTTTACCATTGCCCAGCTAATGTTCTAGCATGGCCACATCCCATTACTAAGGGCCTTAAAAACTTCTACCCTACTATCTGAGCTGGTAAAGTTACAACCCAGTTCGGGAGAAAGATTCTATTCGATCGGAAATCGAGGGTAGCGGTCCTCCTGTCTAATAAAAATAAAATAGTTCTTGAAGTGCTTCACTGAATCCACTTTGTTTGTAAACCTGTAGAAGCTGCCTGGATGAGCAAAATGATATAAATCCTCACTTGCGATCTTCCTCAATGAAGCGATCCGCCTAAAGAACTCGACGTTGAAACGCAACTCTAAACTAATGCAGAGGAGGTAATGACCCACTAAATCTATCCAGGCATTGGGATGAAGTTGAGCCAGGCTAAGGTGGAAAGCGCTCAAAACTTCACTTAACCCCTCTGGAAGTGGATAAACTAAGCCTGACCAAATTTGGTCGTGGGCGAGTGATCCGCTGTTCTTTGGAGGGAAACATCACTTCACATTCTTTGAGCCAGGGGAAAACTTCCTTCTCAAACTCTAAGTCAACTGGATCTTGAGTCGACTCGATCATCTCCACTAGAGGAGTCCTATATACTATTTCCCTAATTATTCCTTTTCCCCTAGACCTTGCTTCGGAGCGAGTGGCCACATACCGCCTCATGGGGTGAGCTGCGCTCCTCTTCACCCTACGCATGTGAGACGAGACACCAATGGATTTTTGAGGCGGCATTGGTGGAAACAGACCCATCTCCTCATCTATCTTAGCCTAGGCCGAGGTAGAAGATGATTGGGAGGAGGAGGCAGACTCACTTCGAGACGCTCGATCCTTACCGGGCTCAGACATGGCTTCTGTTGGTGGGGGTTCCCTAAAGGTTGAGACATAATCAGTATAATCTACGTTCAAAGGTTTGTAGTATTTGGAGTTCACCTCAGCTATTTCCCTATTAAGTTAACTACTAGTGGTTGAGGAGGAATCAGTCATTACCACCTAGTAAAAACCTAATAAGTTAGAAGAGATCCTAAAGAATCCTAAGTTAGCTCGAGGTGGCATAAAAAACAATCAAATTACCTACGTTGGTATTTCAGATCTAAATGGCAACAAAAATTAACAAACAACATTCCAGTCGATTGAATATACATTTCAGATCTAGCAAGCACTTTACGTAAGAACAAGTAATTCTGGAAAAAAAATTATATACATATATCCTGGGAAAATGAGATACAAAACACAAAATTCATTTCATAACAAACTGGTCAAGGCATCAGCGGGGAAGTGAAAAGGAAATTAAGGATTAAAAATCTAGTGAACAGTTGAGAAGTTATGCGAAGAACTAACATGGCAGTAATTTTCACAGAAAACAACATCAAATAGTAGTAAATCAAGGAAAAATAGAGCAGAGAGAGTATTGAAGCTTACTTGTGCAGAAAAAATCTTTGATTGGAGAAAGCTCAAGGAAAGAAAAGGTGATTGATGAAGAAAGGAAGCAGAGATTCGTCGGAGAAGAAGAACTGCAGAAATGGGGAAAAGTGAAAACGGAACCCCTATATATAGGGATTGAAAAGACATGTGAGGGGACGCTTTCCCCATGAAAGACACGTGGCGTGTTGCCTGCTTCAAGTTCAAAATTTGAAAAGACGTGAATTCTCCACATTGGCGCCCAAGACACGTGTGCCCCAGACACGTGTCCCTAATGGCAAATCCGCCTGGACCAGGCGGATTCCAAACACAAGCTCCTGAAGAAACTCTTAAACTGATGGGGGGACTTCTGTTAACATTGATAAATAATAGCAGACGCGTACATGCCATGCTAAACTCCCAGGCAGATTATATCCGCCTGGATCAGACAGAGATGTCATGAAGGCTAGGGAATGTTCATGCCGATTCAGGCAGATCCCATCCGCCCTGAATGTAAATGACTCGGTAATCATCCCACACAGATTGTGTCCGCCCCAAATTTGGAAGATACCAAGTCTTCCCCATCTTATGAAAATGTTCAAGCGGCTACCAAGCTGAGTTGGCTTGTCCGCCTGGACCGACCTCAGCAAAGAGTTCAATTAAAGCTCTGAGTCTACAAAGAGACCTCTGTAATTAGAACTCTCAATTTAGATAAACTTTATCTTATCAACAATATCAATATTCATTCAAACTAGAACTCTGGTTGGGTCACACTATTGGATCAGACTAGGGGACATTCAGAGAATATAAAAGGACCCTTTGGGTCACCACGTAAAGGTACGTATTCTAAATTCACAGAAAAACTCTTTGCCTCCTCTCTTAAATCCGATCTAATTTAAGCATCGAAGAGGCTACGCCGGTCACACGGCTAGTCCCCCATAGCGACGTTTGTGGTTTCGTAGGAACCTTCAGACCACGAGGAAGAGGATCATTGGAGTTAACTTCAGTCAACAAGCAAGCGCGTGGAACCACGTTCCAAGCTAATTTTACAAAACATATTAATGAAGTCTTGAAAACGGAGTAGGATATTTATGAAAGGGTAAATTAGTAAATAAACTCATTCGGTTAATTGTTATCTTAAAAACTGCGAATTAGTTAAAACGACAATATTTAGTATACGGAGGGAGTAGTATTTGGAATAAATAAATCATGTGTTGGCATATCAGCTGCTGCCACTTTTCTAAATATGCAATCTGCTTCTATGTGTTCGTACTGGCCACTTTCATGGCTTTTTCTTTTATTTTCTTTTTACCAATTATTTTTTACTTTCTCTTTGAAAAAAAATACAAAGCCTGGTCCGCGAGCCCGGTCTAAGCCTGGCTCGAGCTTGAAATATTGAAATACAGGCTGGACTGGGATTGGTTTGATATAATTTTTAGGAATTCCATTAAGACCCAGTTCAAAATCGACCCGTCAGGTCTAGTAATTTCAAGGAAAAATATATAAGATGGTCAATAGACCTATTCGCGGACCAGCCTACCCACCCGGCCTGGCCCGAGCCTGCTTCATTGGGCCGGGCTTGGATATTTATTTTAAAAAAATCCCAGACCGAATCCGAACCCGTCAAAGCCCGAAGATTTATGGGCCGGGCTTGGTTTTTATATAAATACTCAAGCCCGGCCCGACGAATAATTTTATTTATTTAGTATATATTTATACATTAAATTTATAATTATTTTAAGATTTTATATTTTATCCTATTAAATTTTTATACTTGATTACAATACATGTTAATAAATATTAAAGATTTTAAGCAAACAATGCAATTATATTTAAAATTTAAACATATTTTGACTTTTTTATATTTTTTCTATTAATTTAATATAAAATATTATAACGAAAAATAATATTCATGGGCTTGGGCCGGGCTTGGGATTGAGCTTGTTAGCCCAACCCAAGCCCGGCCCGAGCCTGAAGTTCTAAAGTACGGGCTTGGGTTGAGGTTTTTTTTATAAAAGCCCACCAAGCCCAGCCCCGAACCCGGCTCAACCCGCCCGACGAACAGGTCTAATGGAAAAATATATAAGATGGATAGAATAATCAAGATGCCATTTATAAAAATTAATATCCATAAAATATATTAAATGACTGCTTATATGGTACTGTATCTATATCTCATAAATTCAAGCTCAATGACCTCTATTCCAAATTGAAGCATACCATTTGAAAGAATACAAATGTAATTACGTATTTCAAATAATTATAAAAATGCAATCGTCAAAGAGCCACAAATGTAAATAATATCGAGTTGGAATTAATATCATTTGAAATACGTAATTTCATTTGCAAATACGTATTTCAAAGAGCCACAAATAATTATAAAATTGCAACTTTGTTTTAATCTTCAAAAGCTTTAAAGAACGTGAAAACATCTCACTAAAATATTAAAAAAGAATCACATGCACACATGACACAACGAATATGACATAAAAGAAGCGGAGACAAAAGGTATGTATAAATATAAAAAAGAGTAACTTGAGCGTGCTAATGAGCTGTGTAAAAAATTTATTGGAGTAGGTATTTCTCATAAAGCAACGAAACGAGAAACATAAGCAATACTTGAGTACATGTCAAATTTTCATTGATCACGGAATGGGCCGTTCGAAGATCAAAAAGGCGCAACTTGAGTTTGATCGAAATAGCAGCCGGTAGGGCCCCCATCAGGCAAAAGGGCACACTTCACCGGACCTCTAGCGCCCTCTTCGACGGGCATCGGACCCGTGTGCCAATTAAGATCCGTGTCGACATAACCTGGATGAACACAATTAATCAACATGTTCGGGAACATCTTAGCCAAAATTCTAGTGTACGCATTGAGACTCGCTTTCGAAATGCTATAAGCGGGCAGCATCAGTGACCATCCGCCTTCTTCGAGATTCTCCTCCTTTAAATCCTTCAAAAATCTCTCCACTATTCCATCCAGTTTCTCCACCGTTAGCGTCTCGATGTCGTTTAGTTCGTTTCTCAGCTCCTCGCTCCGGATCCTCTACATGAAAAAAAATATTTCACTTTGTTAAAAAATCTCGTATAGAAAACTCGACTTGTTTCATATTCAATTAAATTCGATATAAGAGGAGAAACTTGCTCGAAGCTCGCTTCGCAGAGAGGAGACATTGACAATTCTAGCCCTGGACGAGGAAAGTTGTAGAAGTGGAAGAAGAGCTTCGGTAACTCTCTTAACACCATAGTAATTAGTGTTTAAGCATAATTCCGAGACTTCGTAGTTCGTTTTGATTACCTCTTTGATCATGTCCGCTGCTTTCCCTGAAAGCTGAAGCAAACAGAAAATGGACTTAATAATCACTAATCGATGGCTTAATCAAACGATTATCAACTAACATACCCAAGTTTCAGTATCAATGTTCATGGCCCTAAGCCGTTCCTCGTCAACTATAGTTCCCGAAGCTGCAGCATTGTTCACCTGTGCCGAAATTGCATTTATCATGATTTGAATAATAACACATATAATTCATCATTACATTTATCTTTCAACACAATTGCGGTGAATGTCTTAGCCACGTGATTGCGACTTAATTGGTGATTGAAGGTTATAAAGCCATATGAAAGAATTCAGGCATTTACCATTAAAATTTTCAATTCATAACAAACATGGAAGCACACTTGAAATCAAAATGACAAATATGAAAACATGAGTGTTTGATTTGAAAAGAGTGAGGGCTTACCAAAATGTCAAGGCTTCCAAAACTGTGTTGAATGAAGGCAGCAAATGATTGTATACTAACTGGGTCCAACACATCAAGTTGATGAAATATGACATTTTTTAAGCCCATTTTATGGAGCAAATCTGTAGCTTCAGTTCCCCTCTGCTCATTTCTGGCCGTCAGCACCACCGTTATCCCCTCGGAAGCCAGCTGTCTCACCGTCTCCAGCCCTATCCCTTTGTTTGCTCCGGTCACCACCGCTACTCTTCATTTCATATCCCAACATTACAGACTTAATCAAATTTTAAGGAAACAAATCAAAATCAAATAAAAGCAAAATCCTAATTACCTATCTACCCTTTGATTCCCATTGGAGGCTGCTTCCATCTTAGGAATTGATTGTTTGATCAGGTTATCCAATCTAGCCCTTAATTGAATCGATAATTCTGTTCAATGAAGGACAAAAAGTTCAATCCTGTGTCAAAAAAAGTTAATATTTTCATAAGAGACAAAAGTACTTGAAGTAAGTGGGCTTCTTGAGTAGCGACGAACAGTTGTTGTGTGCAATGGGCTTGTTGTTGAGATCTGCAACATTATTAAATAAAATCGATTAGGAATTCGGCATTAACAGGAAAATGGGTTGTTTAGATTGGAAAAAACCCAGAAAGAAATTTGTAAAAGGGGATGAAAGTTACAGGAAAGATGCAATCTTTGGGAAGTTGGAGTGAGTGGTGAGAGAGTGTGGAAGTCAAGCACATTGCAATTTGGAGTTTTGAATCTAATTAACTCGCTTGCTAGCATGAATTTGGGATCAAAAGTTAATTTAATTTAATTGAAAAGCAAATACCCTATTGAAGTGTGATTTTAAAAAGAAATGGTATTTTTTGGAATTTTAACCCACGTTGAAGATTCTTAGAATCATAACATGATGGCTCACCATAGTTTATTTTGTTGAATATTAGTTGTAAGAAAATGTTATTTCATGTGTTGTACCCAGCGTTTTAAAAGGCACTAGGCGCTAATCGGGCGGTTAGAGCCTCCGAGGGTCTAGGCGGGAATTAATCGAGATTTAGGTGGGCATTAGACGGATTAATTTTTTAAAATATATAATATTTATTAATGAATTAAAATAATAAATTTAGCTAACATATAAAATTTTTATATAATAATATTAAAAATTCATAATTCTATTCTTTGGCGATAATTTTTTAAGCTTTGGTGATATTTTCTAGGCTTTGGCAACACTTTTTCCTGTCTTTGGCGACATTTTTCTAAGTTTTGGCGACACTTTCGGCCTTGACAGCCCAATTATATAAAATCAAGACGGTGTTCCAAAAATCTCCGCCTATATGCCGCCTTGACCGTCTTTTAAAATAGTGGTTGTACACTTGTACCATCTTCACTAATTTTCTAACTGATTAAAAAAAAATGTTACAGTAGAAAACCAGATATCACGGGTTCAAAATACTACATATAAAAATATGTGTAATTAAATAATGAATGGAAATCATGAAAATATTATTATTCCTGGTTTGTCAAACCTGGACCTTTGAACCGATGAGAGTAACGGTCATAGGTTAATGACCCAATTAAAATGGTTTTAAAATTAATTATTTTCAAAATCTTGCAATATTAAAAGAGAAGTAATGAATAATTGTAAAAATATCAAATTATTTGTTTTGAAGTTTTTTAAAAAACATTATTTGTACCTAGTATTAAAGATAATTAATTTATTCTACTTTACAAATTTTCGAAATTAAAATTATAAAAGTTGGAGATAAAATAGGAAAAGATTCATTGCGTAACTGCACTAGATGTTTAAAGACTTTAGGTACTAAGATTTGATAGGTTTTCATTAAAACATTAAATAAAAAAATTTATCAAAACCAATTCAACTTTGTTCAATTGGTATATTCATAAAATTGAAAGAGAATGATCGGGGACAAGTCCCAGTTCTTTCAAATCTTCTTTCATTTCAGAAAAATAAAATATCAAATAATTGAATTATCAACCCATTCCGAGTTACAAGTTCAAAGGCCCAACCGTAGTAACCAAACCAAAGTAAAATGGGCTTTTTTTTACTAATGCAGGAAATGACCTTCATAATTTAGGACCATACAACATAATTTAAGAGGCCCATAAAATTATATCCAAATTCTAACAATACGTGATGAATAAAAGAAGCCAGAATCCTGCTTCAGTTCGTTCCTCTTTCCTCTCCTAACCGATTTCTCTGCAAATCAACTTCTGATAACAAATCTCACTATCATTCTGTTATTCCGACGAAAAGAAACAAGCATTCAAGGGAAAACAAGTAAGTAACTTCCATCTCTAATCAACAATTCTTATCTTCTTTATCGTCAGTCAGCTATTCCGATCAACAGATAACAAGTTTTCAAGCAAGAACATGTTAGTTTTTATTCTAAACATAAATTTGATTTTGATTTAACCTAAATCAAGTTTTGTAATCATTTTCTATAAAATTTCTACACATATTTACTGCATTTTAACTTATCTAGTTATGTTTCTAAATCTGATTTAGATTAACCCTAATTTGTGTCTTGTAATCGTTTTTATATCAAATGATTAGTAATGATCTTTTATTTTCCAGATAAAGTAGGAATTTGTTGTGAATTTTATTATTCTAAATCTGATTTAGATTAATTGTCGGGGAGGCTTTGCAAGGCTACTGTTTTTTTCTCGCTTTTAAACTTTTATGTTTTAGTTTCGAATTTGCTTTGTATTTTGTCTCCTACTGTTTGATGAAATGCTCGAGTGAGTTGAGGCTAACACATAGCGCGGTGAATTTAGGTTTTGGATTTCACTTTTATGACTAACGATAAATAAATGCTTCATTTTAAGAAAATTTTTGCAGTTCAGAATTTTTTTCATCGCTAGTGAATATAAACATTGAAATCCATATCAAATTTACTTCTCAGAATTGTGGGGAGACTGGATGATGTGTCCCTATCTTCATGGTTTGAAGCCATTGAGTGGTCTCGCTTAAATTTGAGCTAGCAAGATCTTTTTAGGCTTTGTGTTTTTCTTTGTCTGCAATTTTTTCATGTAGTATTACTCTTCATCAACTTGGACCTTGTGCTATTCAATTCTTGCCCATTTAGGCTATAATTGAGGGGCAAACCTGCATGTAGCTTAACGACGTGAGAGTGGCTATACAGTGTACATTTTGGCCCTAATGGCTAACGAATTAAATAGCACAAATCCCAAATTGGTGACAATGATACCACAATGTGCAAAGGGGGAGCCATTCAAGCCCAAAAAGTTATCAATTGGTTTAGTTTGATCACTTACAATCTTCTCTAATATCTGACACCCAATTGGTAATTACATTAATGCATAAGTATGACTAGACTGATGTTTTTTGTTATAATTGCCAGATTATCCTATCCCATTATCCATTGTAGTTGCCTTAGGTCGGTCTAGTTCCTCGAGATATTGCTGAAGTTGGGGCATATTGTAGAATATTTAGATTAGCCAAATGGCTTCATGCTACAATAATGGACACGTGCAATCCCGTGATAGGGGAATGCAGGATGTCATATGATTTTACCCTTGAAAAGAAACGATTATTAGAATATAAAATAATCTCTGTACTTAGTTGCATAATATCACTTCTGAATAAGGCAAGAGATGAATAAAGCACAAGCTCTTGAGGTCTACTATCTAATTCATTATTTATTTAAGTATCATATTCCTTTCAAGTTGAAAAAATTAGAAAGGCTACTATACACAGATTAATGAACTTCAACTATATTTGATTTTAACTGTTTAGATTAGTCCATGTCATAGAATTGTACTGATCTAGTTATATCAAATTGCTTTTGTAATGTGCAATTAGGTAACTGTAAATTCTAGAGGAGTTATCTTCTTTGCAATATTCAATCAGCCAGGAGATAATAACATTGCTCCAAGAGAAGCAGCAGCGATTATAAAGTTTTCGTCTTCGAGGATGACCACACAATCAATATGCCTTGGCTATGAATTCGCTAAGTGGTTAGGATTCCAAACACCACAGGTGATTTTCTATACAATGGTAGTTTCATGCTTATTTTTACCAATATTATACCTTCTATTAATCAATCCTTAACTCTTCTATTTTCTTTATAATAGTAACCCTGTTAGTTTTTTTCATTTTAGACTTTAGACATAATTTTGATAATTAGGTGGTTCTTATGTTGCAATAGGATTATCGGAAAGGTGAAGTATATTTGAAAATAATGAAGGTGTAGACTTGAAAATGACATACCATTTCAATTTCATGCACTTTTTATTGGTGAAGAATGATCACTTGAATGTCTAGCTGTCTCTATTTCTGATCTAACTATGATTGTTTTGTCACGTGTTTTGTAGGAAAATGAAGATTTTCCATCTTGGAAAAGAAGCACTTTTTTCATCATAAACTATCCTCTCCTGAAAATATACAAATCCAGAACAAGTTAGTAATATTATAAGTTTTTGCTTCATGTATGTAAATATTTGACACCCTTGTAAAGTCTTGTATTGTGTTGCTCTGTTCTGCATATTGCATCTTTATATCTAGTAGCTAGATATAGAGTTTGTTGGGTTCATAATGAAAGTAAAGGTCTTTTATAATTACTATCTATAATGTTACACTAGTGCAGAATGGGCTTTTCGGGACTGTTCTTTTAGGCTTTTCCGGACGGTTTTGAACCGTCCGAATAGGCCGCGACACGATTAGTCACGTACTAATCCGGACGGTTTAAAACTGTCCGGAATAAGGAGCAATGCGGATGGTTCTTAGTAAAGAACCGTCCAGAATGCTATTATAATGTAGAAACTGGCACGAAGAGCAATCCGGACGGTTCTAAATAAAGAACCGTCCAGAATACTAGAAATCCGGACGGTTCTTTATTAAGAACCGTCCGGAATGCTATTATAATGTAGAAATCGGCGCAAAGAGCAATCCGGACGGTTCTTAATAAAGAACCGTCTGGAATACTAGCAATTTGGATGGAATACTATTTTTTTTCTTTATTGATACTCTTTCTTATAAAATTGGATTGAAGGGAGCCCCTCTAGTGTCATTTGTCAACTATTACTACATACATAAACACACGAATCACTAACAACTACTGCAAATTATTAATGACATATAATAGAACACGGAATGGAGTTTTAAAAATAGAATTCTATGTACAAAAGGAAGTTAAAAGCTCAATAATATCTAACCTGCCTGGTCTCTTTTGCATTTCGGAAGTACCAAATTCCTTACAACTTATAGGTTGTAAATTAATCTCCAACATTTGCAGACTAATACTAACTGGCTACTATAAATTAATGAAAACAGAAGTTCATTCTCGATTCTTCAGTTAAAGAAAGCAGCGTATGAAAGATTTCTTATAAAATCTGTAAAGTTGAAGTGAGTAATTATAAGAGATTTGAACATATGATTAACATCTTATAATGCCAAATTAGTTGCATCCTAAGCTAAAAGTCCTAAGCACCAACAAAAATTAATGAAGCTCAAGAAGCTTGAAGATCCGAAGCTAAAGTCCTAAGCATCAACATTTTTAATTTTCTCTTCCCATAGTCACAAATGGCTATACTTTCAATTCTTAGCTAGAAGCTCTAGGATACCCAAGTTAACAAATCTAGGAAAGTATATGCTTAAAAGAGCAAGGTTCATATAAAAATTAATAGGAATTGCAATTACTTACAATA
>CATIWQ010202802.1:0-13613 GCA_949673415.1 Euphorbia schlechtendalii | reverse complement strand
ACATAAATCATGCCGGGTTTGTCCATGAAAGAAAGGATCGGAATTGTTAAATCCAAGTACGTATGTCTGGTACATGGAGAGCTATAATTTGGAAGTCAAGATAGTGTCATTCAAGTAAGCTCTTTCTACCGGCTCGAAACTAACTGTCTTTGTTCTATTTGCAATGAGTATAACAATAGTTGAAAACTGCAAATAAATAATTAACAACAGGGCACCTAAATAGGGTATAACTTGGGTGTTTCTCATTCCTGACTTTTAACTTATTTCTTATAAGCATTTTTTCATTTTTAAGGAGTTTAAAAATAAGGATTTTGAATGTTTCTTGAAACTTATTTTTAAACAATTTTTAAGTATTTGAAGTGTTTCTCAAAATTTTTAGATGTTAAAAATGTTAATTGATTAAAAAGTGCATTTATTATTTATTTGTGAACATAACTTTTATTAAAGTAGGGGTATTTAGGTAAATTATCTGGTCAAGGGGTAAAAATTTTAAGCTCCTTAATTTTAAGGAGCTAAGAACTCCTTACCATTTTCTCCATTTAAGCTTCTTTTAAGTTAGAAAATAAGTAAAAAGAAACACTACAATCATGAACTTATAGATTTAAATCAACTTATAAGGAAGTTTGACCACCTTCTATAGGAAGAGAAACACCCCCAAGATCTGTCTTATTTAATTAATATCGTTCCACATTTGCAAACAAAAAATTTCTTCGTGTTACGAATATGGAGTAAGTCAGAGTTTTTATAATTGTGAATTTACAGTAATGTGTGAAGTTTATAAAAATATAGATCATAAAATTTTATCATCTTCTATTTTTTTATGTTTTCTTCTTGCTCATGTGCAAAATTATATATGTTTTTTTTAATTTGGTAGCATATACATTTTGTTTAATTTTTTTTTTGTTTTTGTCTTTGTATTAGTCAAGATATACCTCATACTTGTGTATTACTCAAAATAATTAAAAACACGGTAATATTTAAAAATATTTGTAACAAGAAATAAGCTAAATCTCCACTTACAAATGCTTTGTTAATTTCTTCCAGCAATTTTTCTATTAAAACAAATAAAATGATAAATAAAAATTTAAGAAACTACACACTTGCTATGTTAATCACAAGTAAAATGTTGATCAACTGACTTGAAAAGCAAAAGTTGTTGTAATGAAACAAGTAACGTCTGCCTCTCATGATGAAAACGTGACATTCTTTTATGCAATATTTACACACAAAATTGTTTCTCAGAAACCCGGGTTCGAATATCAACTTCTATGAATGTCAAATCAATTATCAAAAAAATTAGTATATAGCAAGAAGCCCTTTAGGATGCCAAGCCATTTAGGATGTCCAGATTCTCTCCCTTTTCACCTTTTTCTCTTATAAAAAATATTATATATACAAACATATATAATATTTTCTTATAATTGATTAAGGTTTCAAAGAATGGCTTTCAAACCCGAGTCATCAATGAGATTTTTTAACACATCTATTTTCACACCTACAAACTTAACCACTACCTATCTATGATATCAACATATATATTTATGCCTTTCTTCCCCTTCGAAATTTTGTGATTTTCAAAGAAATTATTAACACATCAATCCAAGACCTTGAAATCAATTTGAATCAGAAATACAACTGGTATGCATTTCAATTATTTATAGGAATTTATTTGGTATGTACTTTAATTCTAAATCTTTATTTTTAGCCTTGTTAATTTGTTTGTTTTACATGAGCATAAGATCATTTGCAACATGTTTGAGTCCATATTCGGGTGAGGTGGGGTAGTGAATTTTTTTAAAAATTCATGTAAATATAATTGCACAATTTAAAAAAAAATCATTCATGTTATCACCAATATGCTCTCAACCGACTTCCTGATGGAATGATCGGATACCACCAAGAAAAGTTATTATATCGAGCAAGATTTTGGGGGCAACCCAATGTCTATACTATTTATTGAAATTAGAAATCGGTCCTAGGATAGCAAAAAATGTTCTATGGATTTTCGGATTTTATACACCGTTCAGGGTAAGGAACATGCAAAAGAATCCGGAATCTGTTTGATTCAATTTTTAAACAATATTTTTAAAAGTAAAGAGACATTTTTGTTTTAATTGTGTTATGTTTGATAATCTGGTTGTTGTTGTCTCCCGGTGCCGGCACATATATATAGCAACGTATATTCTTTTCAATTTCCTTTTGAAACAATGCAAAATGAATGAAACAAAATCAAGAAAATGATTAATCTAAC
This sequence comes from Euphorbia schlechtendalii, assembly GCA_949673415.1. Lineage (NCBI taxonomy): Eukaryota > Viridiplantae > Streptophyta > Magnoliopsida > Malpighiales > Euphorbiaceae > Euphorbia > Euphorbia schlechtendalii. The sequence continues at coordinate 11,362 of CATIWQ010202802.1, read as the reverse complement.
GACAATATAATGGAGTTCAAAATTTGAATATAAAATTAATAAACGACAAAATTTCATAAAAAAAATTCTAATATTCCGTGGGATGAAAACAAGCCTATGATTATATTAATCATTTTACTACATAGAATTGATATCATTAATTAATTTTCTTGTGATCTTCACATCTACACCAGCTGAGTCTTAATTTTATATTTTAATTAAATGTCTTTTGCTTAAGAAAATTTAATAATTGGATCTTATGTTACTATATATATATTATATATAACAAAAATAACAATAGGCATTTTGTTTGAGGAGATTAGAGAGAATGGAAGTGGCAAAAGATAAAGAGAAATCAATCCAAGATGTTAAAAGGAAAAAGGGTGGACTCAAGACCATGCCTTTTATTATAGGTAATTTCATTCTTCAACTTGACATGTTGAGTAATCAAATTATTAATAATACAAAAAGTTAAGTTAGGTTTTGTTAGTTCAGTGACAAAATCATTGTTCACCGGTGTATTCTTATGAGGATTATCTCTATTTGAAGCATCAAACCCCATGAGAGACGTTTAAGATTAGTTTGAGCCACATTTAAACAATGTTATAACAAAATGACTAAAAAAAAAGTCGGGAAGTTCGGTTTTAAATATCGAACTTACATTTTTCTACATGAGCATCAAAAGTATGACAACATGTTTACTTTTTACCTCTTGAAAGTAAAATTTTGAATACAAACCAAAAGAGTTAAGTATTTCATTAAAAGTAATATGTGTATATTTGATGATAAAGTTTCTAATACAATAAAACCTCTATAAATTAATAATCTTTAAAATAATAACTTCTTTGAAATGATATAATTCTCTAGTCACGGTTTAGTCTAATTCAAAAAAAAGAAAAATTTTGATAAGATAATAATTTTTTGAAAATTCCATTATAGATTTATGATCCAAATAATATCAAATATTAATAATTCACCAACTATATTAGTTTATAAAGGTTTTAAATAATAAGATACCTAGTTTATTCTGCAGTAGATTGGTGGTTTGATGTATTAGTTAGATGACTAACTTTGTGAAAAAGAATTGCAGCGAATGAGGCGTTTGAGAAGGTAGCAGGAGTAGGGCTACAAGCAAATATGATAAAGTACTTGCAATTTGAATACAACTTAACTAGTGCTAGTGGAGCTACTGTTCTCTTTCTCTGGTCTGCCATTTCTCACTTCACTCCTGTTTTTGGTGCTTTTCTCTCCGATTCTTACTTGGGCCGTTTTCGTGTCATCGTACTCGGAACTTTTACCAGCCTCCTTGTAAGTTTTTCAGTTAAATATTTTGATCTTATGGTAACATAGCTTCTTAAACCAAGAGTTGCATGTAAAATTTGTGTCTTCGCAACTTTGAGTATATTACTGATATTTCTGACATGAAATGAAAATATAGAAGAAATTATATCCCATCGAAGGTCATAGTTAATTTTTGGGAGTGTACGTAGTCGACAAAACTGTACAAGGAAGAATAACTCTAGGAAACATTTTATTAGTGAATTTCAATACAAAATAGAGTGAAATATACCGATAAAAATGTGTTTTTTCTCTCCCACGAATATAATGTGATAATGTTTACATACTTTTTCAAACTTGAGGGGTATAATTTGTTGTACGAAGATGTGTTAAAGGTAACAAAAGCCATGTTAATTTTGTTCCAAAGGCCATTGGAAAGTTTTATCCAAAACTTACAAAATGATGATCTTAGTAGAACTTGAATTCAATATTAGTTTTTCAAAAGGGCTCTTATTGGATAATTTCTTAGAAAAAGCATAAAATTAATTCAGTGTTTGTTCCATGTTATGAAAGCAAACGGTAAATCCTTTTCTTTCGATATTTTTTAATAGTTGTTTCTGATGAATTTTTCTTATATATATATATATATATATATATATATATGCATATTAACGATAAGTCCAAAATTTTAATTTTAACATGAACAGGGGTTGATTCTACTATGGCTAACATCTATAATAAAAACCGCAAGGCCGCCGCATTGTGACCAAAAAGATGGAAACTTGCAAGGCTGCGCATCACCAAACGCAGGCCAAATGTTGTTCCTTCTCTCAGCATTTGCCCTAATGTCTATAGGAGCGGGTGGAATTAGGCCATGTTCATTGGCATTCGGTGCAGACCAATTCGACAACCCGAAAAACCCTAAAAACGAAAAGACATTACAAAGCTTCTTCAATTGGTACTATGCTTCGGTCGGCATTTCAATTATGATTTCAATCATATTCATAGTCACAATACAAGACATGGCCGGTTGGGTCGTAGGGTTTGGAGTTGCAGTTGGGTTTATGTTCTTGTCAACGGTGCTTTTTTTAATGGGTTCTTCTTGGTATATAAGGATTAAAGCAAATACTAGTTTATTTTCTAGTTTTGCTTGGGTGATTTCCGCGGCTTGGAGTAATCGCCGATTGCCGAAAAATGATTCGGATTCTTGGTATTCTCGAAAAGGTGAAAAGCTCGTCGTTCCTACCGAAAAACTCAGGTATCGTAGCTAATAATATAATTAGAGATTTAATGTGTTTTCCTCTACAAAATGATTGGAATGTTGGGTAATAGGCAACATAATTTATTGCCCCACCTTATTTTTTAAAAAAGTTGTCCATTTGATCTTTCATTAAATGGAAATAAAAATCTTCAATCCACCTCAAATGTGATTCAAACCTGAAACTTCTAGATATCACAATTTTCATCTTAATCACTAGGTTAAGACCTCAATAACTGCCCCACCTTATTTACTTCGATGTGTTTCATTCAGTTTGGTGTCATGGAAAAAAAAAGTCATCAACTCTACTTCAGAAACAAATGTCGAACAACTCTTGGTATATTAAAAAGAGTAGATAAACATTTGGGTTGCTAGTGTCGACAATTGAGTAGAAAAGAGAACAAAACAAACATTTTTTAATTGATGTCTCATTTTCAAATAAAAGATATGGATTAAGTCAACTTCACTTTTAATTTTAACCTCAACTTAAAAAAAAATTAGTAAAGATTAGTAAAGATAAATATTCCATAATTATTTATTAAACTAACGAGATATGTCGTTAATTTCTCTATAATATTTGCGAAATTGGGTTATATTACTTATTCTTTTGTTAAATTGACTTTTGCTGATCAATTTTTCATTTTTTTTTCTTTGGTTGAAATTCAGCTTTCTAAACAAAGCATGTGTAATTAGAAATCCAGACAAAGATTTAGATAGTGACGGATTACCGACGGATAAACGGAAGCTGTGTACAGTAAAGCAAGTAGAAGAGTTAAAGTCACTAATCAAAGTCCTTCCTCTGTGGTCCACCGGAATAATGATCGCCGTCACTTTGAGCCAACACACTTTTCCTGTACTCCAAGCCATAACGCTGGACAGGCATTTTATAGGCGACTTAGAAATCCCGGCCGCCTCATTTGGTGTCTTTACGCTCCTTTCTCTCACCATTTGGGTTGCTATCTATGACCAAGTTCTTGTTCCGGTCATTGCAAAGTACACAAAAAGACCTCGTGGACTTACAAATAAACAGCGAATGGGATTAGGAATGATTCTTTCTTGCGTGGCCACGGCAGTTGCAGGTAAACATTTTTTAATTTAGGTTAGCCTGAATGCTTTGGACCCTAAAGTTGTCTATCAATTCGTCCCTTAAATTTTAAAAGTTTCAAATAGTTTCTTGAACTTGTCTCAAACTGCTAATTTACTCCCTGAACTTGCAAAAAGTATATCAATTTGCTCTCATCAATGTCACATGTTAGTTGTTGTTTAGTTTGAATTTTCAAATATGTCAATTTTTTTCTCACCATTTGGAAGCTAACATGTGGCACTGGCAAGGCAAACCAGTGAACCTTTTCCTTGTTCAATGAGTTCTGTGAAACTTTTGAAAGTTTAGGGAAGAAAATGAACATTTGGAGACAAGTTCAAGGGGGCTCGATGCATTAGGCCTTTAGATGGTCACGTATATTTGTGTTAGATATAGATCGGTATAAAGTTTCGGACTCTCATCTAGGCTTGCCCTACATGTGTGTTGAAACTTTCTCACCTTGCTAAGGAGCAGGGCCAACTACTGATGGGCTTGCAAGGCACTTGCCACTCCAGCCATCGATAAATGATATGTCTTTGCAACAGATAAAAATAGGCTTAATGCATCTACACCCCACTAAACTTGTTCAAAAATGGCTGTTGCCACCCTGAACTTTGAAATGTGACAGATAACCTCTTAAACTTGTCTAAAACGCATTAATTTACCCCCTCGTAAAAATTTCGGCTTCAAAAACAAGAAGATGAAAATGATGGGCCAAGAATTGATACAATATTATAATTAATCGAATTTTACTATGTGTGATTCATCGAATTCGTAGGTGCGGTGGAACACAAGAGGCGAGCAATGGCATTTCGAGAAGGCTTAGCTGATAAACCGAGAGGTCAAGTACATATGTCGGCAATGTGGCTAGTTCCACAATACTCCCTTATAGGAATCGCGGAGGGTTTGAATGCAATCGGGCAGATTGAATTTTACTACTCGCAATTTCCAAAAACAATGTCAAGCATTGGAGTGTCACTATTTTCTCTAGGGTTTGGATTTGGGAATTTGGTTGGAAGCCTAATTGTGTTGATACTAAAATATGGAACAAACAAAGATGGGAGAGTGAATTGGGTATCAAATAATCTCAACAGGGGACATTATGATTATTACTATTGGGTCCTCACAGGTTTAAGTGTGTTGAATTTCTTCTACTTTTTAGTGTGTAGTCGAGCCTACGGTAGCGAAACTACTAAAATTTGGGCCGCGGAAGAAGTGTTAGAAGAAGGCGAAGAAAACGATAAATCTTTACAAGTTCCACTCTGACATTTGGTAATGTATTTTGTTATGAATGTGTAATATGTTTAGTTTGATAAAAATCGATTCCAAAGTTGTTGTAATTGGAATATAGCAGTATTTTGGATGTCGAAAGCCTTGAAATTATTGTCGATATTCTTTTGATGAAGTCTTGATACTATATAACAACATGGACATGATGATTGGTATTCATATAACACCATTTCAGTGGGAATATCGTTCATTTTGAAGCAACGATGGATGCCGCTATACATATTTGTGATTAATATGATTGACAGTACAGAGGAAGAGATTTATATAAATATTAGATATAGGGAAGCAAAATGCAAATTGATCAACTTTACTGCAGCCTGCAGCCCAGGGTCGGATATATATAGAGAGAGGAATCTCATATGCCCTTCAGAAAGTTCCTAATTGGTATCGTAAATGTTGAAAAAATTTATTAAAAGGAAAAATAATATATACATATATATATATATATGTATATATATATATATATATATATATATATATATATATAATTGTATGTGATGGAATGTGAGGGCATCTAATCACGGTCATTTAACTGTTTTTTGTACTCACTTTTGTTTTTTCAACAAAGTTGAAATTAGGAATAGAGCAATTAAGTGTTGCTCCAACTTGTCTCTTTCTCTTGGCTATACATATAACTTGTTTTGAGCAAGGAATTCGAGAAGTAAAAATCCTTTTTTCCTTTATAAAATTTTTTGCTCAATTTCATTCAGCTTCTGGTCTTTAGGTGCTTAGAAATCCTTCATTCGGTGATAGCATATTCACTTGGTAGAGTTCGCCTAACATCTGTTATTATATCCTGGAAGACAGTTATCATACACGGGGAAAATCTATCTTAAGAAAATCGATTTGAGTCGCTGCAAAATCCTCACATTTTTCAAGTAAAAGATTTATTTTGGTATTTCATTATTTTATACTCTCTCCTGTTCCTAATATTTGTCGTTTTAGAATTTTTATCAAAACCAATTAAACATTCAATGCACTATAAAATGACTACTTTAACCCTTTTACTTTATAATAAAAGTCTCTCTCTTCTTAATTACCAACTTATAAACTAGTCTACACTTAATATCTTTCCTAATTAATGCAACGATAAATTAGAAAATTTTTGTTAAAAAGTGTATTGATATTTTAAAATGATAAATATTAGGAATCAAAGTTCAAAGTCTAAAATGACAAATAATAGGAACCGGAGGAAGTATTTGGTATTTATTAAAATACCATTATTTTTACGATTTCCATATATTTTGTAATTCAAGTTACTAATTTTTTTTATTTTATTTTCTCTCTTTATAAAAAATTATATATTTATCCCTAACACATTTTCTAACAATCTTAAGACAACTTTTTTTATTTATATTCTTAAAAGAAACGAACAGGATACCATGACTTAGAGTAGCGTGACTTGGATTATCATAACATTGGAATACATTAATTTCAAACAAAAGTATTAAATTTATTTTTGGATAAACTTTTAATTGGATTTGATTTGGACAAATATTAAAAGAGAAGTTGATAAATATAAATAAATAATAATAATAATAATAATAATAATAATAATAATAATAATAAGTTTATTTGGTGTACTTACGATTTAGTTTTCTTATTTTTATATTAATTGTTATTGTTAATATGAAATTGTTTAAACTTGGTTTGTTTGAAAATTTCAGAAATTATCATGGCTTATCAGATCCCACGTATTGATGAAATTACCCAAAGTCGGAATGAGCAAAACCAAAATGGGCAGTATGGTTCAATTGATTCAATGCCTGTTAGTACAACACAGGTTGCTTCTGTACTTGTTGGTGGACCAACTACTTTTGATTTTGTTGATTCCAGGCCAACTGCTTATGGATCTACAAGTTCAGCTCCTCCTCAAGAAAATGAAACTTGAAACTTTTATAGTTAAGTTAACTAAAATGGATAATTCGATTCTAATGGTTATGGACTAAATGAAATTTCGAGTTCATATCTCTAATACTTGTAAATAAATTTATGTATTTGTATTGTTTTGTAATTGATTTTCTGTGATCATTTGTGTAATTACATTTACTTTTGACAAGTTCCATCCTTATGAAGCTGATCCGGTGGTTGTATTTGGTGTTGTGGTACAATTTTGATAGTTTATTTGTTTTGTTAAATTGACATGGCAAATGGTTCTAGAAATTTAAAATAATTCATCAATTGGCCAACATGATTTAAAATAATTAATTCATTCTGAAAAAATAAAAGATGACATCCTATGGCTGAGAGTTATTTTGACATTTATGTTAAGGAAATTTTATGTACCTAAAATTTGCTGTCAGTCATTTAATTGAATCTCCAAAATACGTTTGATGTTTCATGTTCTAAACGAACATCACAAAACTAAATTAAGAACTGAAGGGGGGGAGACTTTCACTCTTAATAATTTTGCTATAAATATCCATGTTCTTCTGTAACAAAAAAGAGAATATTTTGGGATTGGAATTAATAATTAAAAAATATTAATCAGGCCATTACTCTGTAAAAACGAATTAATGTATAGTGGTACTGGCGCATAATAATAATATGGCTAATATTATTATATTACTAGTTTACAGACATTGACTAAATTAAGAAATTAAAATTGTAATTAATGCATTCTTGCATTGACAACGTATTTTGACAATTTTGTAAGAAAAGTAAATTAATGTTTGGGACGGCCGAAATTTAAGTGTAAGCCGAAAATGGATGCTATCAAATCTTTAGTGTTGAATATTATAAATATTCGAATTATTAAATGATAGAATTATTTTATAAGTGATTAAATAATTACACAATTTAATCGAAATTTTTTAAAAGTGTTTCCAAAATGTGAAATTTGATGAGTATTTAATCTATTAATTTTAGATACAGAACTGAAATATAGACTCCACTTTAAAATTGATGTCAAAAAAATGTTCAATTGAAATTTTGAAAATAAGACCATCCTTACTTTACTAATAGTGTTTTAAAAAGAGCTAATCGAGGTAGTCGAAGATGAATCGAGGTCTAGGCGGGGATTAATTGGAGTCTAGGCGGACTTAAACGCTAGTCAGTAGAATTTAGACACTAGACGGAGTTAGAAGATGATCCTCAAAATAATAGCGGGATTTAGACAAACCCGGGATTTTTAAAACAGTGTTTATAAGGAAGCAACTTGTATTAACCTCAATTAGAAAGATAAAAATACTCACTAGTGGATCAAAGTCAAACTATTCGACACGTGGCTTCACGTGATTCCTTAAAATCCAAGATCACCGATTCCACGTCCTCCAATTCACACGCAATAATTAATCCCACTTCCGGATTTCAAATTCAATCCAATACAATTCATACATGAACCGGTTGAACCGCTCTCCATATAAACCAATGTTTCTGTCACTCTTGCTCCCACACGTTGCCATTTACTTCTCATTTCAATCGCTAATCAAATCAACGACCAAAAAATGGCTCCGATTGCCGCCGGTGATACTTTGCCTGACGGTACTCTTGCTTACCTCGATGAGCAAAATCAGCTCCAGCAGGTTTCTATCCACTCACTCGCCGCCGGTAAGAAGATCGTCATCGTCGGTGTTCCTGGTGCCTTCACACCTACTTGCAGGTAAATGATTTTCTCTTTTCTCCATCCTTTTTTTTTTTCCGATCTGACGGAATTTGATTTGTGCGATTGGCTTGTGTTTTAGCTTGAAGCATGTGCCAGGGTTTATTGAGAAAGCAGAGGAGCTGTTATCTAAGGGAGTCCAAGAAATTTTGTGCCTTAGTGGTAAGTTTCTTCTGAATTTGTACTTGTCCTTTTTTGGGATTTGGAGCTTTTAACAGTTCGCACATGTTCAAGTTTGATATTATGGTGATATTACTATTAGCATTCCAAACGAATTGTGATTTTCAAGTCAATTTAAAAGTTGACACGAGTCAAGAACTTTCTTTGCTTCTGGTAATTTTTGGCCACGGGTTCAAAATATAGTTTTGGTAGGAACTGGAATCACATGAAGAATTTTGCTTGCTTATTATGAATAGTTATGAGTAGTTGGAGGAATCTTTGATTTTCACATTGCGGCTGGAAATCTACTGCTTCATTGATTGTAATCTCATATACAATTGCCTGTTAGCACCGTAATATATTGTTATTAATTTTAGTTTTTGCATTTGAGTTCCTGGAATTGAACCATGAATTTGAAATTGAGTCTAGAAATCTACTGCTTCGTTGAATCCACTGAGTCTACTCTCATATGCCATTGCCTGATAGAAGTATAGCATATGGTACTAATATCTCTTGTGGGATCTTAGTTCTGGTTATCTAATCTTGAGTTTTCAAATCGATAATTGACACTAGAAACCTACTGATCCACTGTTTATATTCATGCCTGATAGCAGTCTTGCATTTAGTATTAGTACATACATGGTATGGCATCCGAGTTTAGTTGCTGAATCTTAAATTTTCATATGGACTCTTGAAATGTTTTGTTTCATCGAATCCAATCTCATATCTGATTGTTTGATAGTCCCTCAGTTTATAGCATGGCAACTGAGTACTATTTTAGTTACGGAACCATGCACTAAAAATCTATTGCTTCACTGAATCTATTATCATATATGATATACCATTGCTGGATGGCTATAGAATCTAAGTTCTAATTACTGAATCATGAATTATCGAATTTGCACTAGAAATTTACGGGATCCATTCACATATAACAAATCCCCAATAGCATCGCAGTATATAGTTATTGGCTTATAGCATCTGAGTTACAGTTTCGGACAATGTTTGCAGTCAATGATCCATTTGTGATGAAAGCATGGGCCAAAACCTACCCCGAAAACAAGCATGTTAAGTTCTTGGCCGATGGGTCGGCAACATACACACATGCGCTCGGCCTTGAGCTGGACCTGAAGGACAAGGGACTCGGTGTTCGATCGAGAAGGTTTGCTCTGTTGGTGGATGACCTCAAGGTGAAGGCCGCAAACCTCGAAGAAGGTGGCGAGTTTACCGTCTCCAGTGTCGATGAAATCATCAAGGCTCTTTAAGTCAAGGCAGTTTTTTTTCTAGCTTTTCATGTCATTAAGTTTTCGAGTATTTGACTGGCTTTCGTGTTGTACTGTGTCAAAAATCGAAATGCAGTCTTGTTATTTCCTGTTACCTGTTGTGTAGTAAGATGAACTTGGGCCTGGCTAATCAAACATTGGGCCCATGGTCAACATATAGCCTTGTTATTTCGTATTTGAGCAAATAAGTGTTAAGAGTGTATTATTTACCTAGTTCAAACTTAATTTGATAATGTTATTAGAAACCATACTTTGTGTTTAGTTGAAATGTTACTGTAATCTCCAAATTTTAATGAGGCATTAATTGATGGGGTAAAATAAAACACTCAAATACCTTTTTTTGAGAATTTTATAACAATTTCATCTTTTAGGGAAATTTTTGCTATAAAACTTTTTTCAATACGATCTGTGCTTTACAAGTGATTCCTCGATTAAATTTAACTTACGTCATCTGGGGCTCAGATATATTAGCTATAATTTACTTGTATTATTTGACGCATTAGTTTGAAAAATGAATACACTAGTTATTAGTTATAAGTGACTTGTATAAGATGAAGAATTGCATAAATTATTTGTGTCATTTTTATTTCACATCCTTAACTGGATTTGCATTTCTTTTCTTTAAGATGAGTAGGCTCCGTCAAAAACTCAAAAATTAATATCATTCTAGTTCAGTTGAAATTAATATATTTTTAAAAAAATTATGCAATTGTACTTATATCAAGTAAAAAGATAATTCTCACTTCAACCCTATATGTGAATTGAAAATAAAATTTATATATGTACAAATTAAATTTTAACCATCAGACGTAAACAAACTATTATGCTATTTTGAAAAAATATGAATTATGCATGTTACAAGGGGAATTTTGTCTTATTAGAGTTCTCATGATTACTTTTTACCATGCAACTTAATATACTGAATTTAATTTATTTAGTAATGATATAAGTTTAGTCGGATTTTGTACCTCGACACTATGACAAACATCTACATTGGATATGTTTTATAGTAAGCCTACAAATTGATATTAGTTTATATTACTACTGTACTAATTAAACTAACATCACTCTATGTCAATAGATTCATTAACTAAACAATTTTTGCACTTCTCAAAATCTTTTTTATTTAATTTGAAAATATTGTTACTTAGATTTGTTAGTCTTTTTAACTAATGGATATGGATATTTACCATATAAATCTTTCTATAAATTCACGTGCCCAATTATAGTCTAGCAAACGTGTTAGCTTAAGTATCCTCGACATTTCGAGGATGCGTCCATGTGTTCGACTAGTTTTCTTCCGGCTTGGATGATGACTTTTCGATGCAGAATGTGTTGCTGGTGTTCGGAATGACCCCACTTTCCGATACCATATAGAATCTGAATATTGGTGCAACTCAACTCATTAACGTGAGTAAGCGAATGTGTGTATA
>CATIWQ010202786.1:0-13053 GCA_949673415.1 Euphorbia schlechtendalii | reverse complement strand
GAAAAAGTATTCCTTAAGGAATCACCATGGAGGAAAGTTCTAGGGTTTGGGAAAAGAGGCAAACTCAGCCAGAGATTTATTGGCCCTTATGAAGTTATAGAGAGAGTTGGACCAGTGGCATATCGATTGGCATTACCACCTACACTTGACAAGATTCATAATGTGTTCCATGCGTCAATATTAAGGAGGTATAGGTCAGAACCGTCACATATATTATCGCCTGACGCCATCGAGATAGAACCTGACTTGACGTATGAAGAAGAACCAGTTCAAATCTTGGTGAGGGAAGTTAAAACATGAGAAACAAGTCCATTTCATTGGTGAAAGTTTTATGGAGGAATCATAAGATCGAGGAAGCAACTTGGGAACCGGAAGAAACAATGAGAGTTCAACATTCTCAACTATTTAATTCAGGTAATTTTCGAGACGAAAATTCTTAAGTGGGGGAGAATTGTAACATCCCAAAATTTCTAAATTTTGACATCGGCATATTGTCACTATATTAAAAGAATGATAAAAAAAGTTAAAGTTCGGTAATAGTCAAACGTAGCGAAGTTTGACCGCGTCAAACTTTGACCCATAACTATGCATCTTGAGATCGAAAATTTTTATAATTAAAATTCATGTAAGAAAGAATGTATAAGCTATAATGGAAGCTTATAATTAGATGTATATGCTATTGTTTTATGGAAGTGAAATATGAGAAAGTGGTTCAAATTAATAGAGAAATGATGTTATAGTTAATACATAAATTAATCAAGGACTTAATGGCATTTTATCCATTAAGATATTTTATATAAACTTACCTCTCTTTCCTGCATCTTCTCATCTTCTTTTTCTCCCTTCTTCTTCCTCTTCTTTACAAAAATCCTATCCTAACCTCAAAAACTCAGATTTCTTCGTTTCGACTTCGAATCCTTGTTAATTATCAATCTCTAAGCATTCTATCATCATCAATTTATGTAAAAGAAGGTTAGAAGAGGAAGAAATCAGGTGTTAAGTTTCGTATGAATAGTAACCCGAAATTGAGGTAAGTGATTTTTGAGACAATTGAAGTTAAATTAGTAGAATTCATGGTAGATTAAGCATATTTAAGGTATTAAAAGGATTATTCAAGTAGTATTTTGATTGTAAAAATTATTATTATTGTAGAGGAAGCTAATACTAATAGTGGAAGAGGGAAAGAGGTGGAAGAAACCCATTGAATTATGTACACTAATTTCAAATTTTCTGTTTTGCTGAAAATTTCTAGATTTTACCTCTATTTTTGTTTTAATGTTTTCTCATGTTATACTACTCCTATTTGAGTGATTCTTGACTCTATTGATATTAGAAGAAGTTGAATTTTATTTTTTTAGAAGAAACTTTTGTGAGTTTCGGCTTTCTTCTACATGAAATTTCCGTTTGAAGTTGATTCATGAAATCTGTTTTTGGGAGTTTTTCATTTTGCACACTATTCAGTGTTTTGAGTATAACTTGATCTATATTGATTGGATTTCTGTGATTCTTGTGGCGTTAAAAATCTAAGACATAGGGCTAGATATTTTAAGAATTAACTTTTTCGGTTTGAAGACATTTTAATAGAGAAAAATGCAGGGGAAATCAGGTCACGAAATCTAGAAATTTTTGAAAACATGAATGCTAATTTTATTGTGTTTTATTGATATTTAAGGATTAAAAATTTAAAGATTTGAGATCCTTAATACATGATTTTGTGTTAACTTATATTGATAATATAATACTGAATTTATAAGTATTTTTGCGTAATTGTTACCCTTAGTAAATGAGTAGAAAATGGGTTCGGGTAGATTGACGCCAATAAAGGGGGGTACAATACTGTATAAACAATTAGAGCTTTGTCTCCGGGCTTGACCGATATTATGATATTGATTATATTGTTATTGATATGGAAGCTTCGGCTTCGGGCTTGTCCGATAAATGTTAATATATTAATATTGTGAAGAATTGATATTGAAGCATCGGCTTCGGGTTTGTCCGCCCTCATACCCACTACCGTTATTCACTTCCTAATTTACCTTAGGCAAACATAAGATTCTAGTTATGAAATTTTTTTGATTTAATTGTTATTATAGCTAATTGAGATTTATAATATTGGTTTAACTTTATATTTATATTTTTGTTTTTATATACTTTATTTTATAAAGTAATATACGTATTTTATTTGATAGCATTATTTCTGAGTTGAAATTAGTGTACACCACTAAGCAAATTGCTTAGCGTGTAGTTATTTTTCTATACGCAGATTCAGAAGCTCTGTAGATAGTGTGGACCAAAGGGATATAGTGGATCAGCTTGAAGAGTTCAAAAATGAAAAGATTCAAGGTGGATAAATAAAAATTTCATGTAACATTTTGAATTATAAAATAATGGCATGTACTAATTAGTGTGAGGAGTGAGAATTATATTTTGATAATATTTGGAGTTTCGTATATGAATATTGAAAGTAAATTATTTTAAGTATTAATGTGAAATATGGTGAATTAATAAATTACTGTTACCATGACACTCCCGATCCGGGGGTGTTACACACCTTCTCTTTCTTAATTAATTTGAATTTCTTAACTTAAAACGATCATATCTCTCAAACCGTTAATTTTTGCGAAACAATTCTTTAGAATATTTTGTTCGTTTTCATTTTTATATCTAAAACAAGATCCAACTCGATATACTTTCAATAAAAAAATTGAAAGTTAAAATTGATATAATTCATATTATACGAGTTTGCATTTGGTATAATTTTCATTATACCAGATTTCTTTATACCTTATTTTTTCTAAGTGATATAATGCGTATTATACGAGTTTGCGATTTCGTATGATGTTCATTATACCATATTTTTGGTATAAAGAAATCTGGTATAATGAACATTATACCAAAATGCTAATTGGTATAATATGAATTATACCAATTCTTGCCGAATGTATATCGAGTTGGATCTTGTTTTAAAGAGAAAAACGAAACGAACAAAATGTTCTAAAGAATCATTTCGAAAAAATTAACGGTTTGAGAGATATGGTCATTTTAAGTTAAGAAATTCAAACTAATTAAAGAGAGAATATTGTTATTAATAGAATTGTAATTCATGTAAAAGTTCAAATAAGAAATATAGGATAGAAATACAACTAAACATAATTAGCTAGTATTCATTATAATTCCCTAGTAAATATGTGTCAATAAGGCCCATACGAACAGACACATGTACACGGCCCAAGTCCACCTTCCACACTGTCTATGCACCCATGGATGTCGTACATAATTTCTTATTATTTTATTATAGTTTCAAAATGATAACGAATTTAAGTACATATAGAAATAAATGTTATCAATCTAGGTTGACTTTGTAGCGATATATGTATGCCAAAACAGTTTAATTATAGTCTCATTTATTTATTGGTTTTGGTATTCTAATGTTTCATGCTAATCACTAGTTAAAGAATCAACTTGAGAATCCAAATCACAAGTGGTGCACATCAACATACTAGCCAAAAATTCATATGCTATCCTACCATGTGTGTGAAATGCTGTTTCCATAATCAATGTTTTCTTAAACTTCAGGCTTAATGTATAAGTATGTACTACATTTGTTTTTAGAAATCATTTTTTCATTGACCTTTCAACAGTTCTAAATAATCTCTAAACTCGCAAAATAGTGCATAAATTTGCACCCCTAATTTCATGTATCAACTTCTTGTTGCTTCGAATTTTCAAAAATGTCATTTTCTTGATTTTTTTCTAATCAGATTCTGACATGTGACATTGAGTGGTTAAATTGATGCATATTTTTACAAGCTCAATGAATTATTTGGAACTTTGAAAATTTAGGAGGAAAATGATATTTGAACACTTTATTATATTTGAATATATAAAATCTACATTGTCATAATATTTACCTGTAATTTAAAATATTTTATCTATATTATTATAAAAAAGGTTATAATTATATAACACAAGTATTGTTTTTTGCTTCGTAATTTTACAATATAATACATATTATCCTATAATATAATAAGTAAAACTATAAATGACAAGTATGATAACGTAACTTTGTTAAAAAAGAACTCAAGTATAGGAGTCCGAAATAAAAAATCTTACAAACTTACGAAATGGGCAATCATAATGATATTAAAATGGAGTTGTACGAGGAAAAATAAAGTAATTGCATGCTTTATTGATTCTCAGTGTTGTGACGAATCCAAGTGTACACGAGTGGTATATTTCAAGAGCGGCTACTAGGGACGGGTAAAGTTAAAAACAGAAAAAAAAAAAAGGTAAATTCTTGATTCCAAGTTTCTTTTAAGGGGTTTTACAAATACATTAAAGTTGTATTTGCAGAAATAAATTAAAGGGTGTGGTAAGATCAAGTGAATTTAGTTCTTATCTCCTTTGGAAATTAATGAACTTGGTGGCGTATGCAAAAACAAACAAGAAAACAGCAATCCAAGCAAGATGAACCACCGCAACAACCAGCAGGAAATGCCGTTCGTATCCCATGAATAGTTTGAGGAAAGCCTTAACGGTCATATTAGCAGCTCCAGGTAGTTCAATTACATCATTTTTATAACCCATTTGAGATGCCACCAGACCATATATTGTCCATGCCACTGGCGATCCCCAGTAGTACCACCTCCACCATATTGGCATTTGCTGCCATTTTTAATTCACAAAATGACAAAATAATTGGACAAATTCTACTGGGCACTTAAGATTGATGTAAAAATAACGAAGTAAGATCGGAATAATGATTTACTTACCACTCTAGGAATTAAGAAACCTGAGAACAAGTTCCAGAAGGATATGAAGAATGACATGGCTACAGATGCAATTTGGTGGCCTGGTGTTAATGCGGCAATCATCATTCCGTATAACGTGAAGTAGACGAAGCTTGTGTATATGAAGTAGAAGAACCACAAGAAATTCGCAGCCGTCCAATCAAAGTGAATCATGCTGAAAAGGATGAGCGTGTAAACACTAGATTGAACTGCAACATAAATCGCCTCTATTGCCACCTGCAAGTGAAAGCTTAATCGATCATATAAATACTGACTCGAGATTCAATTATATTGTTTCCCGTTATACGCATAGGCATACCTGAGCAAATGCGTAAGGGAATGCTGAGTACATTCCGGCTGCCCGTTCTCTATAGAAAACTGTTCTTTCGATATTCACAATTGGTATAACTGATGATGTGTTGCTTGCACCAAGGAAAAATACCAGCGAGTAAATGGCTCCTAAAAGATTAATCAAATCTTGTTCTTTTGATCTGTTCACAAAAAAAATTGTTAATTTAATGAAGAGTTGTTTTTATGCGAAATCTTTTCATTTAAGCGATTAGAGACTTACGTCCTTTGCCCTGCACCCCAAAAGACGAGACCAAATAGAATCCCGATAACTATTGTAATGAAGAAACGTATGGCATTATACTGAGAGTTTCTCCAGTAAGACCAATGCTGTTTCCAAAAACAGGCCTTGCATTGAACTAGAAGCGGTTGAGAGTGTTCCGAAGAAAAGTACAGATCTTTAGAATCTGGTGATGGTGTGCTAAGTTCTTTAATAAGTTCCTCGTTTCTCCTATATTTCAATTTTGAAATTATTAAACTGAAATGAATGTTTTTCCCATTCATCATCAATACATTTTATACAGTTTTCACTTACCTGTAGAGTAAAGATTTAGCATAAATCTCTGCAAAATCCACTTTAAGCTGTGTTTCCATTGATGGAGTAGTTATTTCAAGCATCCACGTTGCAGGATTTGAACCATCCTTGATCTTTGGGATTCCCGGGATAGCCTGTACCCATCAATTCAACTACGAAAACTCAACTCAATCTCGGATATGTAAAACTAAAGACCAAACAACAGAAACTGACCTCAAAATATTCTATTAGCTTGTGAGAATGGTGGCCAAGGGGTCCTGCATAAATGACTTGACCCCCTCTTTTCAACAACAATAGCTACAAGCAACAAACACTAAGTTACATAGTAAATATCAGAAACAAAAGAACTAAGTAAAATAAAGAGGATAGAAACCTCGTCAAAAGCCTCGAAAATATCAATGCTTGGCTGGTGAATAGTGCATACAACAGTTCTTCCAGTGTCCCCGGTGTTTCGTACAGTACGCATGACAATGGCAGCAGCTCTGGCATCAAGGCCAGAAGTCGGTTCGTCCATGAAAATTATGGAAGGATTAGCAACTAATTCTACTGCTATTGTCAACCTCTTCCTCTGTTCTGTTGATAGACCATTTACTCCTGGAAGTCCAACTAGAGCATCTCTAATTGGATTTAACTCAACCAATCCCATAATCTCTTCAACAAACATCTGGTCACACCACATCATAATCATTAGATAATCGTTCATGAGTGATTTTAAAGGATAATAACTGCATCATACCTGTCGTGTCTTTTTGTCGACATCTTTAGAGAGACGGAGCCAGGCAGAGAAGACCAGGGACTCGTAAACTGTGACGTATGGTGAGTGGATGTCATTTTGTTCACAGTAACCGCAAACTCGAGCAAATGTTGTTTGGTTTTTTGGGTAACCACAGACGTAAATACTTCCTTCCATACGCCCACTGGTCTTTCTGCCAGCTAAAACATCCATTAATGTAGTCTTACCAGCACCACTGACACCCATGAGTGCTGTTAATATTCCTGGCCTGAAAGAGCCACTGATATGTTGTAGCAATTGAAGTTCTTTTTCTTCAACTCCGTGGTTCCTCATCTCCTGTTCATGGTGGCACCCAATCTTTCATTTAAGCATTCGGTCATAAAAGATTATAAAAGACTCGGATGAAACAGAAAGCCACATGTTCGTATGAGAGAACTTGCCATTTTGTAACAGATCAATATGACTCACCGCAGGCATTGTCACATAGTAATTCACATGGCTAAATGCAAGTGAAAGTGGTTTGAAGGGTAAAATCATTCCTGTATTCGATGAACTGCTCCCAGCACCAATACTCCTAGAGGAGATTTTTGCTTCCATTTGTGTACCTGTATTTATTCATCAACATTTAGGTACATTCATTTAATATCTTATGCTGTATAAGATATGTCAAGTTTTGTGATAGTTCTTCTATAATTTCTATACGCGACATAAATAGTGATATTTATCACTATATTTTATTAAAAAGAGGTTAAAGTAATAGGTTCCAGTAAGGACTTAAAAACCTTTCGTTTGGTGCTTTCCAGAGATTGACTTGTCTTTCTCATCTTCATCCACAGTGACAACTTTCGAAGTGCCTAAAGCTGAAGAGGAAATGTATTTTCAGATGAAAGAGCTTCTCAATTCTACTTTGTTTGAACAGAAAATATGAGCATCTGTTCTTGAGTCTTGACATGGATGAAATGACTTACGATTCAAGTAACTCAATGCAACTATGAACAAAATGTTGAATAGAATGGAAAAGGCAAATAATGCTCCGATGCATTTCCAAAACCAATTTTCTTCGGTGAAGAAGCCTCTAGATTTCAAGAGGAGTTTGCCTACTGTAGGCGCATCAATCCTAGGATCCATATTGGGCTGTGTATTAGGAAAGAAATAGAATTATATCTACTCTTAGTGAAATGAGAATCTGTATTCTATTTAAGGAAATCAAAGGGACGAAATATCTTACTGCACTCCATCTCTCGTCGAGAAATTCATTCATGATTACTGCATTCTGTCCATACATCATAGGAGAAGCATAGTAACCCCAAATCATCCAAGGAGTAATATCATCTGTAATTAGACCAAAATTAAAAGTAAAGATAAATTGCAGTTTTGTTAAATTAGTGTCATGAATGATATATATTATTCAACAACTTACTTCTGGCAATAACAAATCCTCCTAGCACGAACACCATAAGCAAGGTAAAGATACCAAGTGTATTAGCAACAACTGGTGTTCTTCCAACAGCAGCAATGAAACGAAAGAGGGATAGTGCCATTTGATGTATGGCAAAAAATGCCAGGAACTGCCTGAAAAACCTGAGGGCCAAAATAAGAAGAGAGGGAGAGAGAGAATCATCAATGAAGGTCAACACCAATCATTACGAAGTTTCAGCTGTCTTTAAAATGGATTGAAAATCACAAATTGAAAACTTCGAAACCATTACCTGGCGGCTGAAGGAGCAAAACCAATTGAGTAATAAGTCAAAACAACCCATATTCCAGATTCGACGACCGATAATGGTATTCTAAGTACCCATATAGGTAAGGAAAAAGCCCAAGCAGGATAGAACAAGAAGTCTCTTTGTTTGAAGAAAACGTTTAGTTTGAACAATGTCAACGCAACTTCTGCTATCCCATTAAACATCACATTAATTAGACTGAAAAACAATGCCCCGAAAAATTTCTGTCCATCTTCCACAGTCCCTACTTTCATCTCTGTCTTAAGGAAGACAGTAGAAGCAAGTACTGCCATGATTGTTATCTGGGTTGTCTTGAACAAGTATACAGGCTTGTTTCGTTTGAACAGCAACCACTCTCTCGAGAAACAAGCTTTGAATAATTCCCAGTTTGAAATTCCGTACTTTTTGGTCACCAATGCAGCAGGGTGAGCTCTTGATTTATCATAAGGAACAGCAAGATCATTTGCAAGCTGATGGCCAATGTGGAAAGAAAAGAAGCCTTGTACTAATTCAGGAACTGATATAAATCTATATGGCTCATCCTTTTTGTACCAATATTGTTCTTGATCCTTCTTGGAAGTAACTTCTTGTAGAAAATCAGCAATTGCTTTTCTTTCAGGACATTTAAAACCCATGAATTCAAAGAATTCTAGGACATTCTCTCGTGGACCTTGATAGACAATCTGACCTTCTGAAAGCAGAATAACATCATCAAAAAGCTCAAATGTCTCTGGCGCTGGCTGGAGCAGAGAAATAATCATGGTTACATCCATGATATGTACCATTTGCCTCATGAACCGACATATCTGAAAAGTCGTCGAGCTGTCCAACCCAGTTGATATTTCATCCATTAAAAGCACTTTTGCAGGCCCCACTATCATTTCCCCTGTACCGGTTACAAAAAATTTAGACTGGTATTCAAATTGCCAACAGTGTGAGAAACAACATTTAAGTTTGATAAAAATTAGACAGACTAATTCCCAGTAAGTCAATGAGAAAACATACCAGTTGTCAGACGCTTCTTTTGTCCTCCAGAGATACCTCTTCGCATCTCATCCCCAACCAGCGTGTCCGCACAAATATCGAGTCCAAGTATCTAATATGCATTCAAAAGAATTGATCATTAACTCTAACTTAGCTTGAGATTGAAGAATTATCAGAAAACAAACCTTAAGAACATAATCTGTGACTAAACTTTTTTTTTGGCCTGATACTGCAGTTGCTTTCATGAATGCATCAATCTCAGGATCTGGTTTAATTCCTGCTTCCTTCTCTCTTCTTGTAAGTTCGGCTAGCATTTCATATCTCGTCCCCACACCTAGGCATCGTCCAGAAAAATCCAATGTCTCTCTCACTGTCATCTCTCCAAAGTGAATGTCATGTTGACTAATATAAGCACAAGTTCTTTGAGGAACAAACTCATGCAATTCATGACCACAATAAGTGATTTTCCCTGTTTTCTGTTCATATAAGTATAAGATAAATAAGAAAAAAATTGGAGTAATTATTAATGAATAATTCTACTGTGGACATATATACCTCTAGATCCTGGTCAAGTTTCCCAGCAAGAGCTAACAATAATGTTGTTTTTCCTGCACCTGGAGGACCAAGTAGTAATGTCATCCTGAAAATTATTACATCGAGCTATAACTTAGAAAATGGGCATCAATTTTATCCAACTCAAATTGGTTTCTGGTTGATTTCTCTGAATAAGCATACAACTATACAAACGATTTTGTTATGGCTCATAATTTTTCCATCCTGTAAAACATTGCAGCTACTGTACAATCATGTATTCAAAAAGTAAATATGTGAAGTCCAGTTTTAAAAAAAATACCTCGATGGTCTGACAATTCCACTGACATCTTTAAGAATCTGGATTCTTTTCTTGTTTGATGGAGCTAGCCGAATCAACTTAAGAGCACTCTAATAGTAATGCAAGAATTTAAAACAGTGAAAATAAAATCAATGATCAAGGAAAATTAAGTAATTCTAAAATCAGGTCATAAAATTATCTTATTCAATAATCGTAAGAAATAGAAATAATAAGATTTTATCATTTTGTTCGCAAAGCAGAACACAGTTTCAGTGTAAGATCGTAGAATTAAGATTTTGACTATATAAGAAAAGAAGGCATTGATGATATTTCTTTTCTGGATTCTGACAAATCCCTTTCTTGCAGAAAAAGTCAAAATTCGCCCTCCTCTCAGAATAAACATATACAAAATCAATTGAAGTATAATTGACCAAAAGGAAGGAGCGAAACAAATGGAGAAAAAGCATCAGGCATCACCTCAATTGTGTTTAGAGTGACATTAAACAGAGTAGGAAGCGCTCTGGTTCCAACACGCACTTCTCCTTCCACTGATAAATGTTCAAATCGTACTTCAACCTGTGGAATTTTAATCTTCACCCTAAAATCCACCATTGAACAATTTGCTAAGGACAAGTACAACTGCAATTTTGTTCGTTGCAAGAAGAAGAAGAAAAACTGACCTATCAATTCTATTTCGGAGTCTGGTAAGGAACTTCTCATTGTCTTCTTCAGCATCCTTAATCATACTCTCAATCAGCCGTTTCTTTTCCGGCAAACCGAGCTTCCGTAAATCAACTTCCCTTCCAACTACTTTTCCATTTTCAGTTACCTCTTTCAGCATCCCCTTTCTCAACCGTTCGAAAGTCGGCAACCGCTCAATGGCAGCCCACTTAAGCTCCTCCTCATCATCCTCCCTTCCTCTGCTTCGACTAAACACGTCCGGCGGATCAGTGAAACTCCGGCGACCAATAGAGGCGAAGCTACGGCTGCTTCCAGTCGGTGTGGTGGCCAAATTGTCTGCGGCTATCGCCAGCTCCATGGCCGGTTGATAACAGTCAGAAGTTAACTATAATTGCCGCCGGGTCCGGCGGAGAAAATTGGAGAGTAGTATGTAGAAGAAAATAGTGGGTTCATATATTAAACAAAGGAAGGGAATTGCATTTCAGGCTTTTGTAGTAACTGGAACAATCAGTCATCTATTTGATGGTGATAGCTAACTCCATTCACTCGGCGTTTTCAACCATTAATTGCCACTGTGTTAAATTTTGAGTGTCATGTCTGGTCCCGTACAGC
The DNA here is from genome assembly GCA_949673415.1 of Euphorbia schlechtendalii. Classification (NCBI taxonomy): domain Eukaryota; kingdom Viridiplantae; phylum Streptophyta; class Magnoliopsida; order Malpighiales; family Euphorbiaceae; genus Euphorbia; species Euphorbia schlechtendalii. The sequence goes on along the minus strand of CATIWQ010202786.1, from coordinate 1,814 downwards.
GTCTAAATTTTATTAATTAACGTTTAAGTTCGATTAGATCCCGATTAATCTCCACCTAGATCTTGATTTACCTTCGACCGTCAGATTAGCACCTAACATTTTTTAAAACACTGTTAATTGCAAGCCTATCTGCATTTTATTCAAACTACATTAAACTTGATAAAAAAAAATTGAATCCTCTCAAATTTGGGCAAATTTACACTCGGAGGCCAGTCTGAACTTGGCAAAGTATTTCCATAAGCATCAAATTTGTAAAAGTGTAACTAGAAACCATTTTACGATGATATTGTCCGCTAGTAAGCAGATCAGTCGAGTCTAAGGACCCGATTAAATTTAGGTAATTGGATTCTATTGGTAAATAAACATGTTTAAGGACCTATTTGAATGTATGTTGTTCATATGAATGAAAATTACATTTTCCCATTTTCATTCTCTATAAATAGGTGAAAATGGATGAAAAATAAAGTTGATGAAATTTTATTTTTCTCTCCATCTTTTTCTCTCTCTCGGGATTTTCCTACGAAGAAAAATCCCGTTATCGATCTTCATTGTTGTTGAAATTGTGGATAATAATTATTCTCCGATGCACCATGAGACTATTCCAATTCGGCATATAAATCGTCGCATCTTATATCTTCGGGCACGGAAAAAGGTAAGTTCCTTATTCGTTTCTTATTTCCGATTTCCTTCAACATTTATAGTTGTAGAGAAAATGGTACACTACATACACGCTTAGAGATCCACCTTGCACAAAAACAGATTTCATGTAACGTTTGGTTTGTACAATTACGAATTTAAACATGAAACGATATTTAAGGACACTTTTATGAAGTTGAGGCGACTCTCACGCAGGCTTTTGTCAAGTTCACAAGTACAAATCAAAATTGATGAGGCAAATGACCAAAAGTGTTGCGGTGGCTGTGAACTTTTAACTGTTCGCTATATTCTGTAAAATATATAATGATCATAATTCAAGTAACTACCATTTATCACACTCTTTCACCAAAATTTATATTAATTATCCAATAATAAAAATGATGAAATTTTGGTTAAAAAATCTAAGTAATCATCTAAATCATTATAAACAATTTGTACGATGTTATTCGTTTTGGATCGTTTACGATCAACTTTATAATTTTAAAATACATCATTAAATTAAGATTTTCATGGTCTTGCTTATGTGTGTGTATATATATATATATATATTCTTACACGTACCTTTAGCAGAATTGAGTTTAAATCTTGTGGGAGAAACTTATGTAACGTTTTTAGCTAGTCTATAATATATTAATGATTATATAGGAGTAGTCATTGTTACAATCTTTGTAAAAATAGAATATTCTCTTCCAACTATTCTTTTTATTTCCAGTTTAAATTATTTATAAGTTTCAGATTTGTTCATAGTACTGATAAAATTATAAGTTGATAAATAAGAGAGAAAGGTGAAAATGTTGCTTGAAAAGACAAATCCAAGGGAAGGTTGGAAGTAGGGATGGCAACGGATCCCGGACCCGGTCCGGATCCGTGGATCCGAATCCGGTTTTTAGGGTCCGGATCTCGATTTTTTGGACCCGTCGAATCCGGATCCGGGTTCAGGAAACGGGTCCGGGTAATGAAACCCGGATCCGGACCCGAATCCGTATTTAAATATTAATTGTATTTTTTTATTTATTATTTACCTCGAAAATATTGGATAATTAATATTATTTGATATCCACGTAAATCCAATTGCATGAACATAATTAAATGAGCATGTAAAATATTTAAAATAAGGTGAAATGTAAAAAAATGGAAGCTGAAACTAAGAATTTGAT
>CATIWQ010202768.1:0-13324 GCA_949673415.1 Euphorbia schlechtendalii | reverse complement strand
GAGAATAACATATAAAACTCATAGTAAGAACACTATTAGATACTACTCCACTTAAAATTTATCGGTAGCATTAAACTAAAACTATACAACTTATACTAATTCATGTTGCATTTAAATATATATCAAAACTTACTTGGAATGTTGCTTTTGAATGTTACTCACAACTCATCCTTGCCAAAAGCGAAATGTTGTGCGAAAACGCTCACACTCTCAACGTGTGGTCATACTCAAAACACTTTATTCGAAATATGCACTAACATCAAACTTGAAATACCTAACACTCAAAATAACCTTGGAACATATGTTAGTATAGTATAGGTATGGATAATGTATAAATAACACAAAGATCTAGAAAATTTTTCAAATTCTTCGATTTTTTTGTATTATTTAATTTTTTTGGATTTTTGGGATTTTTTACAAATACCCCCCCCACACTAAAGAACATAATGTCCGCATTGTGCGAGACTTTATTAAAATTGAAAATCTAAACTTAATCACACACAACTAAAAAGAAAATAAATAAAAGAAAAAGAATTTGAAATCGTTTTATTCATCTGAACTTTAATCTAGAGGACTCGGTGAGATTTCCAAATTCTACTTTTTAAAGTATGTGTTCAACTTGCGGTTCAATGAAATGTTGGATTTCATTAGTTGACGAAAATCTTGCTGTATGGTGTCAATGTCTGGGCATGCTTGGTCAACATCTTTCATGAACTTTCCTCGCCATGTATCATGTGTACTTCCGGTGGCTTGTCTTGAACCACTACTTCCGAATTGAACTTCTTCAACGTCTTCATCTTGTTGGTTTTCTCGAGAAGTAGATCCATCTGTCAGTCTAAGCTTCCTTACCCTTACTCCATAAGGTAAAAACATAAATTTTCCATTATCTTCATTGAACAATCCTGCTATCTTCATATATACTCCTCCCAAAAAGTTAAATTTTTCCCTTGGACTATATTGATACGATAGTTGATTCTTTGCCCCCAACATATTTCCACAAATTGTATTTGCACCTCCAACTCTAGCCTTTTTATGTGTAGTGAGACTAGTGAATAATTCCATCATATATGTAGGAAATTTTAGGCAAAACTGCGAAAATGCGCACTCCAATATTACCAAGTCTTTCATTGACACCTTTGTTGTTTCGTGTCGGAAGAAAAGACATTGCGAAATAAGCTTGTGAAGGTATAGAAGACTGTTGCTCCTAAAATTGTTGTTGGACGAGTTTTTGACATCGTATCGATCCAATCCTGTTAACTCAGTCCAAACATCAGTTAAATCATAATCTTCATCTTTTTCAATCTCCTCATATATTCCTCCAAAACTGAACCACTTGATTAAATCCATCAAAGCGAACTTATATTCTTCTCTTCTATAATATTAACCAAGAATTTGAGGACCCATTCCTTGATAAAAGGAAAACGCATATTCACAAACTTCTCCAATCCAAATAGTGAAAAATACTCCTCTACTTCTGCATGAATCCCAGCATCAATAGCAAAAGTAGGATCGTAGATAAGCGTACTGTGAAAATTGAAGTTCTTGATTCTCAAGTATCTTTCAACTTCTTCTTCACTATAGATTGGAAAAGGACATCCATGCTGATTTTGTTTGTTGACCAACTTGTTTCTTTCCTTTAGTTGCTGCAGACTTCTTAGGAGCCATTGAATTCAAGAAAGAAAGAATTGTGTTTGATTTGGAAAATAGAGATAACTTGCTTTTGCAAAGGATTGATTTTGTGAAAAAGAGTTATTGTGAAAATAAACTAGGAAAAGTGGTTATTTATATAGAAAATAGGGTATTAATTTCTTTTTCAACAGATATATATCATATATAATCGTTAAAATATAGCTATTACAGCAATAACTGCTGTACAAATTGCACTGGTCGCAATCGCGAAGGTTAGTTCGCGATCGTGACTCTCTCTTATATAGAAGCAGAGAGTTCAGACCATACTAATCACGAGCTCGATACAGGTCGCAGTCACGATATGCCAAAATCCAAAAATTTTGTTCTTTTCTTTTATTTGAAAAACTGCACTAATACATAAAAATATACTACTATATTATACTATATATAAATTATAGGAAAATATAAGAGATTTAAATATCGATGGAGTTTTTCAACCCCTAAACTTCATATTCATGGATGAAATCTAACTTAACAACTTCTTAGATGCAAGCATCAATCAAGTCAAGTTTCATGCATATTTCTTCATCCATTGGATATTTATCAGCGTTATCCATGTTAAATTCAACTGTATCATCACCTATCCTTAACTTAATCTTTCCTTCTAAAACATCTATCAATGCTTTTCCAGTATGCATAAAAGGTCTTCCTAAGATTATAGGACACTTTTCATCATATGCAAAATCTAGCACAACAAAGTCTATTGGGAAAATAAATTTATCCACTTTAACTAGCACATCTTCTATTTTTCCATAAGGATGTTTAATAGACTAGTTGGCCAATTGCGAGACCATATTTTTCCTTTTAACTTCATCATCAAGCTTTAAATCTTTGAAGATCGATAAAGGCATGAGGTTTATACTAGCCCCAAGATCACATAAACATTTTGGAAAAGAAATGTTTCCAAGTTTACACGGAATTGTGAAACTTCCTGGATCTTTAATTTTAGTGGGCATTGTAGCAGTTATTATTTTGCTACAATCTTCTGCTAAAGATACTTTTGATATTCCTTCTAAACTACATTTATGAGATAAAATTTCTTTAATAAACTTACTGTAGTTAGGAATCTGAGTGATGGCTTCAATGAATGAGAGATTGATTTCCAGACCTTTAAGTTTGTTGATAAATTCGATGAATTGTTTATCCCCATTTTTCTTCTTCATTCTATGTGGAAATGGTGGTTGAGGGGGATTAACCTTTCTGGATTTAGGTTGTTCATCCTCTACTACTTTATCATTTGATTTACTCGAATATTCATCTGGTACTTCAACAACATTATTAGCAAGCATACCCGAAGGATTTGGTTCATCTAGTAATTTACCACTATGAAGGGCTATAGCACGAACATTTTCCTTAGGATTTCCTTTTATGTTACTAGGTATATGGCCTTTTCCTCTAGATGGAATAACACTCGCTAATTGACCAACTTGTATCTCCAAATTATGAATGGAAGATGATTGATTTTTAAACATCTGATCCATCTTATTTTCTAACTTTTTGTAACATTCCTCAGTCTTTGATTACTTATTACGAACTCCTTCAAGAAACTTGTCTATCTTACTTGTCAACTGTCCTATATTATTAGTACTCTGATAACTCTTTTGTTGATTATCACCATACTTCCAATTAGAACTCCTATAATTATTTCCATTATTGCCTTAAGAATTCCCTTAACTTTGAACATAACTCAATTGTTCCCCTACACATGGTTTAATGTTACACTCAAAAGCAATGTATCCAATTTAACCACAATTTCACATGTCAAAGGGCTACTCTTATTTATATGCATATTATCTATCTTATTAGATAAAGCAGGTATTTGTGCTTGCATAATAGAAATAGTCTAATTCATTGACCTTTTTAACTGCACTAGAAGATGTAGATGCGGTATACGAATGAGTAGGATTAGTAGTACTTACTTGGGTTCTCTCCACTAGCTACATACTATTGTTATTTTCCATATTTTCAAAAAGATCAAAGGCTTCTTGACTATTCTTCTTCATAAGAGATCCCACAGCCACAGCATCAATTGCTCCTCTTATAGCATGATTTATTCCATTGTAGAAAGTTTGCAAAATTACATTCTGAGGTAAACCATGATGATGACAAACTTGTTGAAGTTCCTTATAATGTTCCTAGGCTTCGTACAAGGATTCACTATCTTTCTGAGTAAGGGAAGTGATTTCTTTAATGAGTCTTGCGCTTTTAGCTAAAGGGAAATATTTAGTTAGAAAGGCTTGGGCTAATTGGTTCCAAGTAGTGATTGAATATGGGGGTAATGAGTTCAACCAAACTTTTGCTTTGTCACAGAGTGTAAATGGGAATAAGCAAAGTTTAACTACTTCTTCAGGAACATTGGGCATTTTGAAAGTATCACAGACTTCTAGAAAGTTTGCAATGTGAGCATTCTGATTTTCATTGGGTAAACCATAGTATTGCACATTATTGCTAATCATTTGAAGTAATGCTGTCTTAATTTCAAATTGATTTGCTGCAATGGGTGGTTTAGTAATTCCTTGATTGTTACCATTGATGGTCGAAATGACATAATCCATGAGCCTTGGATGAGGTGAATCTGGAACTAGACCTTGAACTTGTTCTTGATCTTCAGTTATCCTTCTTCCTTGTCTCTTATTTCTCTATTTCCTTGTCCTACCAAATTGTTCTATTTGTGATTCGAAAGATGCGAAACTTTCTCCCAAACTATGCATACTTGGCATGCACATGCTAGAAAGAAAACTCAATGAATAAGCAAGAAAAATATGTTAATAACAATATATAAACACATAAAACAAAAAAAATATAAATATAAATAAATAAATCTATTGACACATAAATTTAATTGCTCATTCTCTGATAATTTGATCTCTAGAACGCACTTGCCTTCCTCGGCAACGGCACTAAAAACTTGTTTGAAAGATTTTGGCTATACTCGTTTCGAAAGACTTATCCCCGGCAATGGTGCCAAAAACTTGATCACAAGGTTTTGACTCTATTTATTTTGAGGGCTTATATTCGGTGATGATGCTAAAAACCTTGTTCCCCACTTTTCTACCGATAAGATAAAAGTTCAAAATACGAACAGGTGTTGTCAATACCACTTATCAACGTAGAAAAATGGTGACCACTGCAAGTATATAGTTTTGATGTAGTTTTAAAAGATATCGATCGCACAGGGAAGGAATTCGTTTCTAAAGACCAACTACAGTTATGGGGTAAACGAAAATAGGGAATTTATATTGGAGGGGTTTGGATGATATATGGATGAATGGATAGATGTATGAACACACTAGAGAATATGTAAAATATAGAGATATTCCTACGAACAAGTTTAACAAAGAAAAACATGCAAAATCATCAAGAATATTTCATACACTAGATAACTTCAACAAATAAGGTTCTAGATGCCCTAATATTCAGTAATTCATCATAGAGCAACACATGAGATGACTTTTCTAAATCTAGGGTAAATGAATTATGACACTTATAAGAACCTGATAACTATATTACTATGCTTAGTATGGGTCGCTCTCACATAGCCATATTTAGCAAGTTACCACTCCAAAAATGTTGGCTCACTAAACAGTGTTATAATCACAGATCCAGTGATTATACACAATCTTGTTAACCCTGAAATCACTCTTAAAGTTAATTCAAAAGCGTATAACTTGATTAATATAAATGACGCAAAATGAATTACTCGTTATGACACATAGACATAACATAAACTTCAGAATAGAAAGTATAAGCTAAAAACAAAGTAAAGTTGTAAGGTATGCAAGTGAAAGCTAAAGTTGATCAAACCGTATCCACTCTTTAATGGGAGTCATTAATTCCCGCAATTCCTGCATATACTTTGAATCCGGTCTTGACTCGTACAAAACCTCCGCTAGGATGCTATTCTTTGTAAATCTGGAATAAAAGAATGTTGAAGAATGAAAACTTCTATTGATAAGTGCTTTGCAATTACACTCATACAACAAATGCTCAAATTTGTGTAGAAATATAGTGATCGAAATAGGAATCGAATCACTTATACATTTTGCTCGCTAAGTCTTTGAACGTAGTGAAATCTAGATATTTTCACTCTCTATCTATACATGCATACTATCATTTGATAACTCAAGAAATGAATCCTATCCAATATGGGAATCCTGAAAATCTCTCCTTATGATAGAGATCGAGTTGCACATGGATTATCTTAAACATAATATTAAATGCAATCTTTATATAACTAAAATTCCTAATCCTAATTTATTTAGGACTCATTGAGGCCTATACAAAGGCTCTAAACCTCAAAGGTACGATATCTCATTCTTATATCTAATTCTTAATTCTTATTATTCCCTACCTCCTCTTTCAATTCCTTTGCTAATTTAAGCATTGGAGAGGCTACGCCGGTTACACGGCTAGCCCCTCTAACCTTGTTTTGTCTTGCAAATACACAATTAGGTCAAGGCAATACACAATTCAATTTCGAAAATTAGACATGGAACTAGATTTTATTTCCCAATATTTCAATGGTGCGTTGAGTGTGGACTGAATTTACTTGCTCAGGCGAGAATTTCAGTTCGAAACACAAGACTTCGACTGCATAGATAAGCAAATATATAATCTTTTTATTATTGAAAATCAATATGTTCCCATACAATTGAGAACCCATGTTTGTAATATATTCATTGTCTTCTATTCATTCCATAACTATGCACCACGAAATTGTTGTTTGATCCCTATTTATAGAGTGTGAAGGGTTGCATCTATCCAAATGAAGAGTCGTGTCCATTGGTGAAGAGTTACATTACTTCAATATGATTGGATGCAAAGATTCATCCTCATCCACAATGGAAAGGCACCTTTTCATGATTGGTTAACTTCCAAAAGGTGTCTTTTTCGATTGTTAGTTGATGGCGATTGATCGTTCTTATCTAGCTATTGAAAGAAGAGAAGAGTTGACCAAAAACCATCATGGTCGTGACCGTGAATACTTGGTTGGCAACTTTCTGTTGTGAAGGTTAACTAGTCGCGATCGCGATATATGTGTCACGATCATGGCGTGCCTTTTTCACATGATTCCTCTTTGTGATTTCTACCGATCTTTGACATCTTCAATCCTTTGCTAATTCCTTAAGTTCCACACATCTTTTTGCACCTTTTTCACTCCTTTTCCATAGAATTCCACTTTTATTCATTTTACTTCCAAGATTTACCTAGTTGCTGCATTTTCTTCAAAAACAACTACATACCACATGAAATCTTTTATATGAAATATAAAATGAAACAAAACCATATGTTTAATGATTGAAAGTGTCATGATAATAAGTGTAATTATACACTTATCAATCAGCAAGGAGGAGGAAGGCCAGTTTACGGTGGACTTTGAGGATAGTGATGACTCCAATAAGGCTCCCATCTCTAGCATCTTGGAGAATGTGACCACCATCCCCTCCAAACTAGAGAAGGCTGCTTCCTTTAAGGCCAAGGGGAAAAGTTCAGCCAAATCTAATGAAAATTCTACTCAGCATCAAAGAAGGAAGATGCAAGCCAAAACTTGTACCCAAAGGGAGGCAGAGGCTAAGCTGCTAGCTGAGCAGCTAGCTAAGGAAAAAGAAGTAGAGGTTTAGGCTAATGAGTCCCTATGCGAAAGGAGGCTCAAGATGGTGTTCTCAGATGCTACTAAGGAGCAGGGCAAGGCCAAGAAGTCTAGAGATGAGGACCAACTTGGGTCCAACGCTGTTGATAACATTCAAGATTTTTTTGCCAAACTTAACGGCACTCAGCGAAAGTATTCTGCCATCACAATGCCACTGCACAAAAACATTCTGGTGGTGAGCAGCAAGGAGGATACTGGAGAAACCCTTACCTTGATTCTAGAGGAGTCTGATCCTCAGGACCCCAACATCCCCACTCCTACATTCACTCATGTTGATGAGCCTCCTTCTCAGCTTGAGCAACTTCAAGCTAACCCATCCTGGGGTTAAACAGCTAACCAAGAGGTTCCACAAAATCCTACCCCCACATCTTCTCCTGTAAATCCTCAAAACCCTTCTCTTGTAAATTCTTCTATTCCATCAGGTTCTACTCTAGCAAATCCTAAAAGGTAGAAAAGTTCTTCTCCCTCTACCTCTGTACATTCCCTAATTCAAATCTCTTCACTTGAAAATAGCCAGGATTCTTTTCCTCCATCTCCAATACATATTTCTTCAACACCTTCACATGTACATTCTTAAACAACAACCAACTCTTCCAAAGCCATTGTACCTTTTATTCCACTCAAACCAACTTCTTCATTTGTACATGGTTTTAAACCTAATCTTTCTTCAAACTCATCCTCAACCCCCTTAACCCCTCTAGTTAGGGAAGTTCCCAATGGTGAGAACTCCTCTCAGTAGGGAAAAGCAAGTGGTGAGACTGCTAAGGTAAATTTTACAGCCAGTGAAGCACCTGAACCCCGGTAGCTAGTCAGCAATGGCTAATACATCTTTCTTGGCATAGATTCGAGAGTTAGCTAGAAAGAAATTTCATGTGCTCAATATTGATGCTCAGTTAGATGGAGCAGTAGGCAACATGCTACTCGCTTAGGAATTGACGGACTTATCGTCCAGGCCCAAGGTAAAATTACTTGAATTCGAACAGCACACAAGTGTGCCTAGTAACTCTCTATACTTTGAGGAGTTTGAGAGGATCCAAAGCAGCTTGTTAATATAGAACCCGATAACTCTAGATGATAAATGGGCTTTCTAGCAAAGGCATGTGATCCCTTGATACTTGAAACGTCGCATACTTGTTACTTGATCTGGTTTCGCAGTAGTAACCAGTACAATACACTCCTTCCATCATGTTAAGTACCATTCGATTTATTGAGCTCGGATAAAGAATTAGCTCATGTAATAGCTATAGGTATCCCGAAGTTAGACTTGTTCACAAAGAACACCACTCGCCTTTAGGTATTGAGATTGACTAGAAACCCATTCTATCAATCTCATACTCTAATCAGAGGTTTATGAGTGTGTTACTTCCATAAGAGGCCTTAAGATACAACTCCCATTATATCACTAAATAAGTAGCGATAGATCCCATCTTAACTACTCGGCTTACCAATGAATGGTCATCACTATGCCTTTAATCATTTATATCATCCTGATAATAGGGCATGCATTAGTATGACCCAAGGTATAACAACTTTCGCATACGCTAACCAGTATTTTAGGCTTGAGGATACTCGTTTTGTTACTACAATAAGACGTAACACCAACATATGGATATAGCTAATTTTGATTGTTTTTCTTATAGCGATCTCCAATGTATTTCTCGAATACATTCATGTGTCAACTCAAAGTACCACCTTCAGATCGTGAGATCTGCTGCTTAGATCTAATCTAAGGAGTAAGCCTACACATGTTAGTTTGTCTACTTTATTGATGTCAAATCTCAATGAAACCATAACTAGGGATATTTAGACTTTTTAATTATTACACTTGTGTGCAGTTCTCAATCCACATAGCTCCTACTATTTCCTTGCACTTTCATGCTATGAAATAGTCACGAACTTTATTTTATTGTATCAACGAATATATACACATATATAATACCAATTAGATACATAAATAGAGAAGATCAATGATATATAACAAAGGGGCTTTATTAATGATAACAATAATCCAAAAGTGTTTGTACATTAGTGACAAACAAAGATATATAACTCTAATTACCTCTAGGGCACATCTCATGTCTAACACACTCCCACTTGCACTAGAGCCAATTACCCATGTGCTTCAAGCCATACTCGTTAACATGATGTTCATTTTTATTTTGAGTCAATGGCATTGTTAGCCCATCCGCTAGATTCTGATCTGTATGGATGTATTCTAAACTAATATCCATTCAAGAAACTATCTCTTGAATGAGATGGTACTTTTGGTGTACATATCTTTTTATTTGATGAGACCATGGTTCCTTTGCCTAAGCAATAGCCTCATTATTATCGTAATAGATCACTATTAGATATAAAATGTTAGACACCATGCCGAGATGAAAAATAAATCCCTTTATCTAGATAGCTTTCTTAGTTGCTTCAAAAGTAGCTATATACTCAGATTCGATGGTTGAATCAATAGTCGTATCTCGTTTGAAACTTTTCCAAACAACTTCCCCTCCATTTAACGTAAACACATAAGCGGATTGGGATTTGTGTTCATCCTTGATAGACTGAAAACTTGCATTAGTGATTCCCTTCACAAAGAGATCACCTTCTCCATAAACTAAAAATATATCCTTAGTTCTTCTTAAGTACTTGAGGATAGTTTTAATAGCAAAGTCCATGTCTGATTCATAGCGTGAAAGTGCGAGGACATAGTGGGAGCTATGTGGTGTGAGAACTACGCAACTGTGTTATCATGAATATTCTATATATCCCTAGTCATAGTTTTATTGAGACTGGATATCAATATAACAAACAGACTAGCATGTGTAGGCTTACTCCTTGGATTGGATCCAAGTAGCCGATCTAACAAGTTGAAGGTGGTACCTTGAGTTAACACATGAATGCATTCGGGTAATAAATTGGAGATCACTATAAGACAGATGCTCAGAAATAACTATCTCCTTTTGTTGGTGTCATGTTTTGTTGCAGTAGCTGTATAAGTGTCCTGAAACCTGAGATATTGGTTTCCTTATGTAGGAGTTGCTATACTTTGGGTCATACTTATTAATACCCTACCAATCAGGATGATACGGGTGATTACGGCTATAGTGATGATCACACATTGGTAAGCTGAGTAGTCAAGATGCGATCCATCACTCCTAATATAGTGATATAGTGGGAGTTGCACATTAAGGCCTCTTGTTGAAGACAAACACTCATAAACCTCTTATCAGAGCATTAGATTGATGGAACGGGTTTCTAGTCAATCTTAATACATTATGGTGAGTTGTGTTCTTCGTGAACAAGTCTAATTCAAAGATATCTACGACTATTACATGAGCTAACACTTAATTCGAGCTCAATAAATTAGATGGTACTTAACTTGACGGAAGGATTCTATTGTATTGGTTACAATTGCATAACCAAATAAAGTCATAAGCACATGACGTTCTCAGTATCGGGGGATCATACGCCTTTTCTAAAAAGTCTAAAGGTTCCCGGATGGGAAGCCAAGTTTAAGTTAACCTCTAGCGACTTTGTACTTTGGGATCCTATGAGGTCACACACTTTGGGTCTTTACTAGACTAAATAAAGAACATATAGACTTTGTCTATACTAAGAATATTAAGGATGACAAAATCATTGGATAAATTATTAATTGGTTAGACCAAATAATAATTAAAAGGACTTAAAGGAGGAATTTTTCCAAAAATTTTGCGAGACATAGCAAGGGAATTTTTCCCATTGTGAGTGGGCCTCGCGAACAAAGGTTGTTCTTGAGTGAGGTCTGCACGGTTGCCTCACGAGTAAATTTGATCACTTGCCACTAGCATTCGATGGTAGTAGGCCAGTGCATGCTAGTGAGCAGTAAGCCTGCAAGTGCTTCATTCAAAATGCTTGCACGGGTTTGTTGTGCAGACTCGCTAGCAGCCTGCAAGCCCAAGCTTGCGGGACAAAGCAAGTTCGTTAGGGCTTGCCTTATGCAGCTGCACACAGCCTGAGTAAGCGGGCTTTTAGTGGGTTAACCTGCGGAGCCTAGGGCTCTGCGTAGATAACCCGCTTGTGGGATGGGGGTTTTCCCCATCCCACATTGCTAAAAAGGGAACTTTCAGCTCCCCTTCTCCCTATATATAGCCTTCTCCTACTCCTTTGTTTCATACTTCAACTCTCCTTCTAAGTTTTGACATCTCTGCTTCTTGAGCTTTCTGAGAGATCCTCCACTAGTTTCTCCTTTGCCACAAGAATTCTTTTCAGGGCTTATTTAATTTTGAAGAGTGCTTTCTTAGTAATATTTTCAGGTTGGTCTTCGAGTGGTCTAGCAGTTGCTATCTACCAACGGGTTCTTCCTCAATGGGAGGTTTTGGTTGGTGAAGATCTGTATGGATCAATCATAGAGGCTATCTAAGGTTGGAGGCTAGTGCTAATGGATTGCAGTCAAATTATTCTAAGGGAGCGCCGCACCAAAGGGAAGGGACACATCAACTAGTAATGCTCTTTACATAAATTTTAGGTTTCTTTTATAAGTTTTATAAACCTATAAGCATTTATGGAATGTTTCAACTTAGATTATATCAATAATGGCATGCTTAAGAGATTCTTTAGGGTTAAATTTAAGTTTTGAAATTCTGCTTTGCAAGTTTGCATGTTCAATTACTGTCTTAATTAACCTGTAGTGGTATCAGAACCTACCTTATGCTATGCATGATTGATGATAATATGATGAAATGATATTTTCTACTAATTGATTAAAGTATGCTATGCGTGACTTAGGTTTCAATTTTTATTATAGAAAATGAAGTGATAACTAGATTAAGGTTTTGCTCAAACTTAGTCTAGGTGATTATCATATATATAAATTAGCAATGTTTCACCAGACATGTAAATGCTTTAAATTGAGGGTCATCCAGTACTTCACTCAATTAAAAGAATGAAATCTTTAAATCGCAATTTTTTGTGGTACAATGAATTGATGTGCTCGTGGTTATTTTGACAAGAATTCGACTTGGCTGCTCATTCACTTTAAGGGGGCCTCTCCTACCTAGAAATTTCCATCGGCATTATATTCAAGCGTACCTAAGGGATTTTTATGACTTAGTTAATTTCTAGTTTAGGAATTAGATTTCGCATATGGTTTTACAAACATGGTTTAAGTTGTTAGATTAAAACTGATAGACATAGGTGCAAGAACATAAACATGGACCTTGTTTATTTTGCATGCTATGTAGATTCTTGGAATAATGAAATGATTATGATGTACTAGTCTTCAACATGATCCCTTAGATTTATAATTTCAAATAGCCTGGAATTATTATTATTATCATAATCATATCCATCATATAAGACCTAGACTAGGGCGAGACCAGCTGCACCAATAAAATCCATACAACAATATTAAGCCGGTATATTGTCTTCCCTTCATAAGTCATGATACGAACCTTATTAACAGATTTAAGGTGATAAGTGTATAATTAGACTTATTATCATATAAATTTTATACATTTGACATTATGAATTAAGTCATTTTTCTACTTCATATAAAAGATTTCACGTGGTATGTAGTTATTTTTTATGCAAATGCAGATACTAGGTAAATCTTGGGAGTAAAATGATCTAAAGTGGAATTCTATGAAAAAAGAGTGAAAAAGGTGCAAAAAGATACGTGAAACTTAAAGATTTGGCTTAGGATCGAAGCTGTCAAAGATAGGTGAAGTTTCAAGGAGAATTCTAAAGAAAAACTCTATTCACGGTCACGACAATCATTCACAGTCGTGACTTGTATACTTCAGAAATAGAAGTCTGCCAATCAAAGATTCACGGTCATGACTTATATATCACGATCGCGACTTGGATGGTTTTTGGTTTTATCTTCTTAACAACCAACTACCAGATAAGCATGATCAACCGCCATCAACCACCATCAACTACCAACGATAAGACACCTATCAGAAGTTAACCAATCATGAAAAGGTGCCTATCCATTATGGATTATATCAA
>CATIWQ010202706.1:0-11096 GCA_949673415.1 Euphorbia schlechtendalii | reverse complement strand
TGTATTATTTTATTGTATTGTATAGAGAAATGCAATTTTTTGTGTGTATTAATTTTATTACTTTGTAAAATATGATTTTACAAATTTAATTTTCAATTTGTTTGAATTGATCAAATTATGTAATAATTGGACATTCAGGTTTTTTTTAAAATAATTTGATTTGTCATCACCAAGTTCGATAAAAAGAAAGAACCTTAAATCTAATGAGATAAACTAGGGTGATCATTATAAACATCATAGTAGATGTAATAATTTTTAGATTGTAATACTTAGTGTATAATTTAATTCTACTAAGACATAAAATAGTTACACACGTTAAGTATGTTATGTGACGGTTGACAATACAAGTCATTGTCATTTGTTTAGCTTCATTAATATGTATTTGTTTGTTTGATTATATTTTTGTATAACAAGTTTTATGCATATTATGTTATTGAATAGTTTTGGGATTGTGTTTTATTATGCTTTAATCTAAGTGATTTATTTGAATTATGTATTTTTAATTATTTTATACTTTATACTTGTTTAAAAACATATAAAATACATAAAATATTTAAATCCTTAATAAAACTTTTAGGACTAATATGCCCTAATGAATCCCAAATTAGTTTCAATAATTATGCATGATAAAGTTATCCAATACTTATTGTTAAATGACATTAGTGAAGTGAAATAATTAAAAACAACAGGTCCAAAATGCATTTAATGATATAATTTATAGTTAAAGGAACTACAACAAACAATACAAATACAAATAATTATTATTGTACGATGATGGGGTATTTATATCTTTTTTAAATGCAAATGTTTTCACCTAGTAGATGATGGGGTATTTATATCTTTTTCGATACTGGGGTTGATGCTTACATTTTCTTGGAAATTTTGCATTTAAGTCAATAGTAATTAAAACACAATTGTTCATATAATTGACTTAAATCCTATAATACGTGTTTAGTCTCACCGTTACCGATTAAAGAATATGAGTAATGGTTTCTACTAAGAATTCCTTTGTAGTAAACTTAGATTTTTAACGGTAGTTATTAAGTTATCTGGAGGTTAAAGTTTGAGTTTGTGCTTAACGAATAAAGAGTCCTCTTATACATTGAACATTGTTGTGTATGAGTTTAAAGAGAGTGGTACAAACCAACTCAGGCATGACAAGAATCTGTTTCTTTCATGGGAAAGAGAAAAGCTCAATGACCTGTCTCATTTTGCTTAGTGCTATAAGTGATATAATTGTTGCAATTCATGTAAGAGAGACATGTCATGTTTGATCACTAAATTGAAAGAAGTTCTTACTAGTGATCAGTTCTTCTCTTTGAGTGGGAGCATATGTGATGCACCTAACTCATTTTTATACTATTCGTTTAATGTAGTTATAAATTTCTTGGAAATTGTAGAAACTGTTCTTCTGATATCCAAGATTCTTCCTAAATGCATTTGGCATAAGGAGAGTCTTAAGGAGATAGTTATTAAGATAACAGATGTTAACTTACATTCGAATATCTAAAAAGGGAAGAAGGACAATGCAAATGGGTCTGAACCAATCGAACATAAATTTAATGGGTCCAAAGGTAATAAATAGTAAAATCAAGAAGATGATATGCTAAATTACCACGATAGAGGCATTGTGCAATAGAGCACTAAGCCCAACATGGTACATGTAATATATTCTAAAGTGAATTATATTGTACTATGATCAATGTTGCTGACAGAATCATATCTTTTGTGGATTATTGATTAAAGAGCAACATATGACATAAGCATAGACCATAGTATATCTTTATGTACTTTCGACAATCTATATGAGAAACATTGAAATTTATATCGACATCAAAATGAGTTGAAGTTCTATAAATTGACACATGTAGACTACATTTGCAATGAGCGCAAACACAATAGCTACTTGATGAGTTGTAATCTCATATTATTTGTAAAATTTTAAATTTATGATATGGTTTAACGAACAACAGGTTCATCTTTGAACTTTTTCGACGATTAAGTTTCTTCATTCCTGAACTGTAGATTTATAAGTCTAGTTCTTAAATAAATGGTTTTATTGTGATGAATACGAATAACAAATTATCAAGTGGATAATGTTTGTTTTCCACTGACTAACTCTTCTTTAAGAAGAAAATGTTAGTATATCGTATAGATGATTGTATCACATAAATTACGAAGAATGCGTCATCTAGACTTAATGTAATGGGTAATTTATAAAGATTAAATTATCAACATGTGATAGTTCCATTTAAAGAAAATCAAACTTATACTCCATTTCAAAAGGAACTAGAACTAAAATCAATTGCAACTTATTCATCTAATATATGTGATTCAATAGACGTGAAGGTAAGATGTAAGCCTAATTGTTCATCACATTAAATGATGTCCATACTTGTTATGACATCATCTACTTGATTACCCATAAATCTGAAGCTTCAAGCTATCAAAAGATTTATGAATCTAGTAGTAAATTGATTGGATTTGACTATAAATCATTAGAACTGAAGTGGTTAAAAGTACTTTTCAGTTAAGCTTGCAGTGTTATGTGATGAAGGGATTGAACGTCTGTTGTTTATTCCCTATACTCTATAAAAGTATAGAGTTCATGAGGACCCTTCTTCCAATGGTTAAGTATCTGTACTAAACCAAGTACCTTCAAAGTCTATCTTTTCCAACCTGTATGTGACATGGATTAGAAGCATAACAAATTTATCCTAGTTATGACATTAGGGTTGTATCACCTACTCCCACACTACCTTAAAGAATTTTGGAAAATTGGGTCCAAGAGGTGGATTTAATGTCTTTTAAGATACGCTAACATATCAAAAGGATATATTTTTGTGGGGGAGAATGCAGATAGATCTGTCAAATTTGAATCACAAAATATCAATTTCTTAGAAATGAGTTCTATAAATTATGTGTATTAGGCAAAAACATATCCTTTTATTAAGACTCTTGAACTTAATGTTTTGGATATATCTTCAAGTGGGGGTATTTCAATTGTATTGGTTCATAATGATCACATTAATAAGGTATCTTGTTCCATGGGGGAGTCGGGAACCCAAAGTGTTATAAGTCCAAGTGGGAGTCAATACTTTTAACTCAAGTGTGAGCTTAGATCATTAATATTTCTAACTCGAGTGGGAGCACGGAAATGAGCTTAAAAGGAAGAATTTCGATGTATGATAAATATATGAGACATATTTATGAAGATTCGAAGCCTAAGTAATAAAATGGGAAATTGTTCTAACCTTGAAAACTAAGTGCTTTAAAGGGAGATGAATAGTTGTGTGTGATGGAAGAAGAATTAAGTTAACATGCCTGAAGGATATAAAATATTGAGAACAAGTGGATTTCCAATGTAAAGTAAAAGCATTAGGCTTATAGTTAAGGGATACGTATATTCAAACTGATAAAAATATGTTATAAGAATATATTCTTTTCATTTGCGAGAATTACATCTATATGAATTATTTCAACTTCAGTAGTTGTATCTTCCTTAAAGTTACATCAAGTAGATGTATGGACCTCTATTCTCAGTGGAGAATTATAATGAGAGATCTATATGAAAAAGTTAAGAGGATTTACCCCAAAGATTTGCAAACACGAGGTTTCTTGAATTGAATAAGTCAATTTATAATCTCATGAGGTTTTAAGGATATGGTATTTAGAATGGTAAAGGAGAACCGTTATGTATATACCATACTGGTGAAAGATTGGTTGTCGAGTAACTTTGAGATGTAAGTCATGGTAAGGTTAGCATAGGTCCTAGGATCGAGATCTAAATGGATGGATAAGATAATTAGTATCTTTATCTCTGGAATCTTGTACAAAAAGAGTTTGAAAAAGATTCTATATGCAAAATAATGAACCCATAAGTATTCCGATGACTAAGAATATGATTCTTAGTGTAAGTATTTATCCTGAAACTCCTATCAAGTGGGAGGATATGAAAAATGTTTCACATATTGGCATTACATATGCTATATTATACCAGACCAAATATAACTCATGTTTTGTGCATTGAAATGATATATTAGTTCATTCTAGTAATAGAGCACTGGAAGGGCGTAAAAAAAGTTGTACGATACTTGTGTATATCCATTGGTTATGCTCTAATGTATTAAACTAAGGAAATGGACCTTATAGAATAATACATAGGTGCATATTAGCTAAGGTTAAGGGTGGAATTGTGTTTTTCCCAGTTATGATAAAAGATTTTGTTTGATAAAAAGGACTATTGAGCCTTCTTATGCTGAGTGCTCCAAACAAAATGTTGACTATCTATGGAGATAGTCAAACATCGATATCTTATGCGATAGACCCGAAATGTCGTAGTGAAAATAAGTATATCGATATCAAGTATCTGTTTTGTTGTAGACTAAGTAACACGAGGAAAGGTCAATATGAGGTTATTTGTCTACTCATTGCATATTTGGAAATTTGTTTACGAAGTATGTCTCCGAAAGATGTATATGTGAAATATATCAAAGAGTTAAAATATGCGTAGATTATATTTATTCATTTACCTCATTTATTATACCCTTCAAATTGTGAACGATGTTGTGTTAATATAAATGTGTTTTATTCTATGAGCAATGTATGTGTGTGTTTATGTTATGTACGTATATTATTTTTTCATTCATAGCATGTCGGACAGAGAAGTAACCCACTCATATGGGTGTTTACCCTAGTGTTATCACGAGGATACAGACTAGGATGAGATTGATTTTGAACAACTATATGTAGTTCAGGAACCTGTTCAAAATCGTGAATCTACTTGTTGAGTAACAAGAAAATTACGTGCCGAATCCAAAATGGAATCGGGTAAGAATTGTGTAGTTTACATGACAGTTAGTCATGTTCTGTCTGAATAGCTAAAGATAGTTCATATAGTCGAACAAGGTTAAATGCTAGGGTGCATTGTAACTGAAACCTTTATATAGTGTTAGTTAATGTGATAAGGCATGCACTCCTTTATAAAGGTAGAAAGGAAAGAACACCATTGCACGTTATCAAATTAGAAGAGGAACAAGCCCTTGTAATAATGTGTGCTTAGCGACCATGAGATGAGAAGTTTGTATGATGTACAAGGATCTTAACTTCTCTAATGTGAGACTCAGTCCATAAAACTAAAGAGTTGTTGGACCTTACCCTCAATACTATTGAGTCATCTTAAGAATAAGAACTAGTAAGGGAGATTTGATCAATCACCAAGAGATTATGATAAGAGTTGATCTGGGAGAGATTGGTTGGTGGACAGAACTAGTTTTGTATGGAATTGATAGCTCAAAAGGAAGAATTGGCCAAATGAACATTCACCATAGTTCTGTCAGTTCACCGACTAGCCTATCGTTACATTTGTTGTAAGATAGTGAACGACGGATTAAGGTTTCTAAGATCCAAATGATATGGAAGTGGGTGATTGTCGACCAATCTGGGGTAAAACATACACGCTATATATCAATGTGATATTATATTATATACTATATACTAAATTATATGGTTGAGTACTATTTAGAATAGTCTTGACAGACCCTAACGAATCACAAGATGCTTTCTGAATTCTAGATGTACCACTCAGGATAGTCTTGGCACCCTAATAGATGCAAGACAAAGTGTTCCTGATAGTATGCCGGTCGCACGACTTCACAGCATACGAAAGATTTGATAACCTTGTACGGAATGTGACCCGTCAAGTGCGAGTGGGAGATGTTGGAAATACCCGATCCACCCATGAGCGGGTCAATCGGGTCAAATGATCCGATCCAATTTAGTTATTTGGACTAAATTGAAAAGTTATAGAACTTAATGAATTAATTACAAATAATTAAAAATTTAAGGACTTAATTGTAATTAATCCATTTTCATATTATATATATACACAGACGTGTATATTGGAAAAGGAGTGTTGAGAATTAGAATTCATTTTTATGCACGGCATTCATGCGTACAGTGGCATAAATGATGTACAATGGCATTCATATAAAAAAAAGGAATTCATTATCACTTTTCTTTTAAAACCAATTCTCTCTCCCGGTTATCGATCTTCGTCGCTGCAGAAGTTGTGGTTATATATCCATACTTCGACAAATCGTGAGATGGATCCGATTCGGTATTCAAGCGGCATTCTATGATCTTGGGCAAACAGAAAAGGTAAATACCGAATTCGTTTCCGATTCACGTTTTCCGTCAAAAACAAAATAATCATAAAAAATACCTCAACAATAATTTTTCTTATTTTCATTCCAAATAAACAGAAATATAAAAAATCTATAAACAAAACAAAAAGATTATCCACTTGCTATTTATTTAAAAATTTGTAATAAAGAAGCATAATTTGATTTATTAAGGCATGTTTTTCAACTATTCTTCCTCTACTCTTAATTCGGAATAACAATATTTCGAAGCAAATGTTGGGCGTGAGCACAATTGCACACATTGTAAAGAAACTGTGAGCCTCGGAGAGTGTTGGGCTTGATAGATTGAGTAATCATACAATTGAGGTTGAGCCCATCTGATACAAAATCAATTGGCATGTGTTAAGCCCAATCTACTCCACCTATATACCATTGTTTGTTATTGTTTGTGATACCATTTAGAGAACTCAGGGGCCTGGAAATTGTCGGCCTTGATAAGTTGAGTGAGCATACAAGTGAGGTTGAGCTCATATAACACAAAATCAATTGATTTGTGTTAAATCCAATCTACTCCACTTATATATCATTGTTTGTTCTTGTCTATTACCGATGTGGGAAAACACATCTTAAACACACATGATCTTTAAAAAACATCTTCGACCGTCACGTTATATTCTTGGGTCACAAACTGGATTATCCTTGCAATATTAGTTTTACAATCAAACCCTACTATTGGTCCTCTATTTTCATATTCATTCACAACCACATGCATATCAGTATACATATTACAAAAACTTTCTATTTACGAAAGATATACGAATTAAATCTAAAAAAACAAAAATAAAAGAGTGAGGAACTTACTAAATGCAATGAGTAAGAGAGTAGCAAACAACAATTAAAATTTGTCCATGTTTTGTATTACATGTGAGCACCAACTAAACATATGTTAAAATATGAGTTATGCCTTCATTTATATTATTATCAAAATCAAAACGAGTTGGTATTGTTGTCATTCTAATTTATATTTAATCTTTGGTATGGATTCTTCTTATTGTCATTTGTAATTGTTGCACTTGCATGAATCATTCACTTTTTATTATTTCTTGTATACTTCTAAGATTTGGGTCATTTGATTATGTAAATAAACCAAGCCGAACTTTGGCTTGTTCGAACCCTGCTCACTAGATTCTAAATTATTCAAGTTCATCGAGTTTCAATATCGGTTGTTTGTTCACGAGCTTGTCACATTCAACTCTCTCTTTTTTCACAAATTCTTTATTTAATTCATTAAGAAAAATAAAATAAATATATTAAAAAGATCTCGGATTGAATAGAATTAAACTTTGTCGTGTTAAATAATATCGATTTTTGTACATTAAATAATATTTAATATATATGTGATTGTAATGCAATAAATAGTTCAATATTCTCAAAATAAATAGACCATTCGCAGCCTCCACTTGTTTTGAACAAAAATAAATATTAAGTGATTGTACGATCAAATGGGCTTATGAATCTCCAACACCAACAATCCAAAGCAAATCACAAACAATAGCTTTAGATCCACCAATGGCATTTGTCAAGCACCTTATTTGCAACATCTAGAACACAAATTTTCAAACATATCAATTAAAAACTACTAGCTAGAAATAAGCAGCATGATCAATAAGCGAAACAAGCAAGAACTCATGCATTTCATTTCATCACGTTCTTGCTTCTTCTGTTTCTTTTCTTTGGTTACTTCCAAAATTCAATACAAAACAATCAAACCATTCCTAAAGATAATTCCAGAATTAAATTCTCAGAACATGAATTTGGATTAAGAAATTCAGTTGCCAAACAACCATACCATTCGTAAAGATAATTCTGGAATTGAATTGTATATGTCGTTTTCAAAATAAATATAAACGTAAATCAGTACAACAATTTTCCTATGTTAATTATAAGCATGATTCTCGTTGTATTACACGGACTCGTTCCTTCATTTACGACTTTGTTTTCTTTCTACTCCTTGTTTTATACAGGGATTTGGTCCCCAATCACTATGCATAACTCATCTTAAATTTCAGTCGCTTTTTGGCTCAAAAATGTTTTGGCCTCCCATTTTATAGTTTATGTTTTTACCATGTCTATGTATACCCAATTCAATTTTTTAAAAGTTTGTGAGTTTTTTTTTTTTTTTTTGTTGACTGCGGAATTTTAATCAAAGTTTCTGGCCTATATGAAGCTATATAAGAACTTTTTTTTAAACTTTAGACAAATTAAATTTATTATATATATTCAACCCAACCGGAAACTAGCATGTGACATTGAGAGGGAAAATATGTTCACTTTATACAAGTTTAGAGGTTAATCTAGTACTATTGAATGTAAGGGTGCCATTAGACTTTTCGGGATGAATTCGAGGGGTGAATGATGTATTGATTCTTATATCATGTGATAAATACTTCAGTTACCCTTGATCGTAGTCCAAATGGTCTACTGCCCCCTTCACTCCATGTAGTCCAAATGGTCTACCCCGTGGATACCACGTGTGAACTTCTAGTTGGTTAGATGCCATTTTCTTTATTTTTCTCTCCAACTAAATTTAACACATGACCATCAAGAGGAAAATTGATACGCTTTTCAAGTTCAGAGATTAAGAAAAATTTTAGAAAGTCATAATATAATACCAATTGAATCAAGTTTAGTAAACCATTTTATGATGTATAAAGCCAATTTAATGGAATTTTCACTAATTAGATTTGGTTCAATCGATACACCTTCTAAAGTGAATGTGAGAGGTCATGTGTTTGATAAAAATTCTTATTTACAAAAAAAAACATTACTCAACTTTATATAATAATAATAATAATAATAATAATAATATTTTTAGTAATACAATTTATAATGGAAATTTTCATAAGTAATCAGAATTTTCTTTAGGTAGTTTTTAATGAAAATTTCCGTTATTGTCATAAAAATGATTGTAACATTATACACTTATAGGAGAATGGTTCGCAATCTATAATTGTTCATCCAAAAACACAAGCATGTTTTAGTAATTATCTTTCATATAAAACATTCACTAAAAGATAGATATTAAAGAAGTATTATTGACTTTTTAATACACATTTATAACTATTCTTGATTCAAAATAACGATAGTTCTTAGCGAAGGCTGAGGCTTACTAACACAAACGCATAGCTTGTTTTCACATCCACATCTAGCTCCGAAACTACCGCATACTGGCATTGTGCAATATGGAGTATCTTTGCAATCTATATCAGTGTTGCAATGATATGGCCTACCTATTGATCATCTGTTTTCACATGCAACCATACGAATATCTGCATACATATAATACAACTTTTTTAGTGACAAAAAATACATGGAACAAAACTCCTAAAAAAGATATAAAAAAGCGAGGAACTTACTAAATGCGACGAGCAAGAGAGCAACTAACACCAATAAAGACTTGGCCATGTTTTGAATTGTACTGTATTGTATGTGAGCAACAACTATGCATACGTTTGGATCCTTGGTTTGCCATCATTTATATAATTTTCAGAATGAAAAGGAGTTTGGTATTGTAATATAAAATTCATTGCACGAGATTTTGTATCCTAAATGATTCCCTTCTATGCATTCTTATTTTTACTAAATTTAGCCTCTCCCGTGGATTCTTTTCAATGTCATTTGTAATTGTTGCACAAATGCATGAATCATCCACTTCTTAATTTCTTTTATATTTTTATGGTTCCGATCAAACTGAATTAGTTTTTATTGTGTCAGATAATATCAATTTAGTACAGTAAATAATATTTTAATATATGTGTGATTGTACGAATAAATAGTTCAATAGTCTCCAAATAAATAGACCATTTGCAAACTTCATTTATTTTGAACAAAAAATAATATTATAGTGATTGAACGATCAAACGAGCTTGTGAATCTTCAACACAAACAATCAAAAAATCCACAAATACATGAATCATCCACTTTTTAATTTCTTTTATACTCGTAAGATTTTACTCATTTACTAATGTAAATGAGTCGAGCCGAGCTCTGGTTTATTCAAACCCCACTCACTAGATTCTAAATTTGTTCAAGTTCATCGAGTTTCAATATCGGTTGTTTGTTCAAGAGCTTGTCACAATCAACTAACTTAATTTTCATGAATTCATTTATTTTATTCATTAATAAAAAAATAAAATAAAAATATTAAAAAGATCTCAGAATCGAATTAAACTTGTTGTGTCAAGTATAATCAATTTTATTATAGTAAATAATACATAATTTGTACGTGATTGTATGAATATATAGTTTTATAGTCTCCAAAATAAACAGACCATTTGCAAAGTCCATTTGTTTAGAACAAATATCGAAATTATAGTGATTAAACGATTAATGAGCTTGCGAATCTAGAACACGAATAATCCAAAATATCCACTAAGTAAATCACAAACAATAGCTTTAGATCCACCAATCGCATTTTATCTAGAACACCAATTTTCAAACATATGAATTAAAAACTATTAGCCAGAAATAAGCAGCATGATCAATAAGCGAAAAAAGCAAGAACTCCTGCATTTTCATTCAATTATTTTCCTGCTTCTTCTGTTTCTTTTCTTTGGTTACTTCACAAATCCAATCAAACCATTCCGAAAGATAATTCCAGAATTAAATCCTAAAACATGAATTCGGATTAAGAAATTCAGTAACAAAACAACCAAACCATTTCTAAAGATAATTCTAGAAATGAATTGTACATGTAGTTTTCTAAATAAATATAAACGTAAGAAAATATTGCAATCAGTACAACAATTTTCCTATGTTATTTATAAGCATGATCCTAGTTGTATTACACGGACTCATCCCTTCATTTACGGGAATCAATTTCCAATCATTTTCCCCTAACAAACACCCCATAAAATCTTATAGTTAGGCTATGCATATGATGCAAAAGAGTGG
>CATIWQ010202702.1:0-10011 GCA_949673415.1 Euphorbia schlechtendalii | reverse complement strand
TGTGGGATCGATATCTTTTAAAACTACATCGCAACTGTATACTTGCAGTTATCATCATTTTTCTATTTGATAAGAGGTACTGACAACACCTATACTTTACATGAACAAGTTTTTGGCACCATTGATATATAGCCGAATCTTATAAACAAACTATTAAATTTATCAGTAGAAAAGTGGCAAACAGACAACATTAACGATAGAGTCTCAAAAGCACAGAAAGCTCTCATCAAGGTTATGGGTAAGCTGTTCCCAGAGCCAACTAAGTCTCTTGACCCATACTGGTTAATTTGTGCATAAGAAGCTTAACTTAATGAAGGATAATGTCAATGACGTGCAGCTCAATCAAATGGTCACAGTTGAGATGTATGACTCAAGGGATATTGAGTTCACGGTTAAGTCAATGCACTCTCTATGTCTAAGAATCATTGATATGGACGCTCAATTAAAGATTGCTATCTCTGCTTCAGACTTTCATGGTTTGTTGCAATACTTTCAACAGTTCGCTTACCAAGGATTTGATCAAATAGGCCATCTCACGCGGTGTCACCATCTACTTCTTGAAGAGCTGAATGATAAAGAAATACTAACTCTAAAAGGGAAAGAACAGCTTGAATATGAAATCTCACCAGCCATCATAGGAAAGCAAGAGGACTTCCAAGCTACCCTCGACTCCTTAAACTTGTATCTCAAGCAAATTATGAAAGGCCAGTTAACAAAGGGGAACAAGGTAGTGGAAGATGCAACGAGGATGATAGCGCAATATAGGCATTCTCTATCAAGCCAGCCTCAGCTTTAACCTTAAGATCCCTAGTCTCAGCATAATCAGCAACATCAATCACATCACCAACAGCATCAGCACCATCATTCTTCATCGAGTAATCCCAGAGGTGGATCATCAAGCTCTCAGCATCGTAGATAGCTGTAGACTAGATAATAGAACTTGTAATAGATCCTAACATGTGAACTGACTAAGTATCTTTTGAAAAGTAATGAAAATTACAAGTTTTTCCATCTAGTCAAAGTTAAGAGCTACTTTACTCAATATATGTTATTTAATGTATACAATTTTCTACTTATAAACTGTTGCAGGAATGTATGCTAATACCAACCTTAAAGAAAAGCTAAAGTAAGATAAAGTCCCAATTCAAAGAGAGTTTCTCTAAGTATGGGGGGCTGAGCTTATTGAAGAAGATCCACTTAGTATGGGGGAGCCCACACTGACTAAGAGATTCACTCAGCATGGGAGAGTCTTACATAACTTTCCAGGTATTCCTATATCCTTAAACTATTTATTTAGTTAGTTTCTTCTACAACCTAGTTTGTTATCTGTCTAAAACAGGGGAGATTGTGGAACCCAAGTTAATAGTACATCACAATACTTGAAATGTTTTAGAAATAACAAACTGTCTAGGATAGTGAAATTAATTGAGTACTAAGTATACTCTTAATTAATCAAGTTCATGTGAGGTTGTTTAAGGGAAAACAACTTAGTTTACTGAATGATTAATTAAGTTATGGTTTAATGTAAGAAAAGCTTAGTCAGCCAAGTATTACATAGCTTATAAAGATATAGACTTAGCTAAGATGAGTGAGCTTTTGTGATAAAAGTTGAGTTACTTTGACACTTATAGAATTAAATAACACAAATGCTACTAACAGTTTCTATGAGAAATAGAATATTCCTTTGATGCATTTCAGGAGAAAAAGTGCTAAAATAAAAGAAGATACTCCAGTGGTCCTCACTTTCAAAAGGTATCAGTTGGGAATGTTGGAGATTCCTCACCAAAGTCCAAGATAAAAGGAATCCTCTAACATGTGCCGCTTCTCAGTGTCTCCATGCACTTTGCAACGTCATCAAGTCAATGAATTAAAGAACTCCATGTTGCAACTCACGCACCTCTTTATCAGAACGGATTGCTTGAAGATAAATAAATTTTTACACTTTGGATTAACGGATTAATCTTGTACTTAAACGTTCGAAATCTCTATCTCTAAATGTCCTAGAATTTGCTTCAAATGGGAAAATTCGAAAGGTTTAAAGAGAAGAGAAATTGAGAAAGCTATTAGGATGAGAAGTTTGCAACGGCTACTTTCAAGACTTTCAACTATAAATAGAAGATTAAAGCAGACGTTCAAACTAGGTGAATCACCTCGAATTTCTAAAAGAGATGAAACTCTATTCAAATACTCCTAGCTTTTAGAAATACCAAATCAACCAATCAGAAAACACATATATCTAAATCTATTTGTAATAGAGAGAATAACACTTAAGATTTAACCTTGTAAAGGATTCAACTTTTCTATAAGTAGAATTCCTCAATTCGCATTTTCTTTGATAAATCTGAGTGTCAGTTTAAGAAGGGTACCTAAACTAATTTTGAGAGGTAGTTAGAAAGGAAGGTACTTTCTGTAATCTCATCTACCCGTTGTAAAGACTTCTCCGCCTAAGGAAGGAACGAACCACTAGTGGATTAAAGCTCGGAAAGGAATCCGGGGATTGGAGGTAGGCTAGGGGCCGAACTAGGATAAATCTCAGGTGTAAATGTTCTAACCTTACTTGTTTACCTTTATCGCGCTTGATCTCATTCATCATTCTTTCTATCTTACCAGTTTTGCTTGAAAACCAATTCGAGTTATGTAAAGTACTCAGCAGCGATTGAAGATAAACTGTGCCAGTAAAGCTAAGCAGTTTAAAGTTTTTAGACCTAGCTTAGCATGATAAACTCAACACATATCTAAAAACATAACTTGGTAAAAATATTTTTCAAACATCTAAAAGAAAACAAGAACAGCATTCACCCCTTCTCTGCTGTTATTGTAAACAGTTTAGGACCAACAGATAACATCACGAGATTCACTTGGGTAGTCTTGTTGAGTAGCAAAGATGATACTTTTAAATCTTTTATCAAACTCAGTAATCAGATAATGAATAAAATAGGAACTAAAATTAGTAGAATCGAAAGTGATCATGGATATGAATTCGAGAACTTCCATTTCAAAGAATTCTGTTCACCTCATGGTATTGACCACGACTTTTTTGCTCCTTATACTCCTCAACAAAATGGGGTTGTAGAAAGGAAGAACATAACCATAGTGTGAGCGGACGACATGGAGCGATGGGTTGAGAGCACATGAATTTAAAGGAATGGTCAACCGAGGTGTTTAAAATGTACCGGGTCGGGGGCCCGGGAAGTTCGGTAGAGA
Source organism: Euphorbia schlechtendalii (assembly GCA_949673415.1). Taxonomy (NCBI): domain Eukaryota; kingdom Viridiplantae; phylum Streptophyta; class Magnoliopsida; order Malpighiales; family Euphorbiaceae; genus Euphorbia; species Euphorbia schlechtendalii. The sequence continues at coordinate 6,807 of CATIWQ010202702.1, read as the reverse complement.
AAGAGAAAGTGTTTTTAGATTGGTCAAATCTGAATCCGCCATCTCTTAGTGTAGAGTCGCCACTTGGATTAGCTCTTTCCAGGAATTAGAGTCTTGTGAGGCTTAATGTCCGGGAGACGGCCCACTAAGACACAGAGATTCTAGTTTGGGACAAGTTGCTTATTTCTTATTGGATCACATTATATTACATCTATAGAAAACCTTATTTCTTAATTATGCATATTCGCACTTATGTCATTCTTTGAGTTACTATGCATGATTCACTTATATTTGAAATCGGTAAATTCATACATAAAGTAGTAAATAAATGTGAAAAAAATAAATTAATAAATTACAAAACTTAGGGGATGCAACCGCATGCCTAATCTATTAATTACAATTTCCGTAAAAATATTTGCAATACCCAAAGGAAAATAAAACCTAGGCATATATCTAACCTGCATCCACAAAGTTTAGTACAGGACATATAGCACAACATAAATATTTACACGTATGCTCGATTTAATTTTGACGAGGTCCATGTGGCCTAGTTAAAATATCTACGATTGAAACATTCTTATTTAGAAATAAAATGATTCATTTTATTTACAAATATTTTCCTCGTTTTTATTAGCGAAAGTGACCTCATGGCAAAATGTGAGGTCTATTATCCAAGAATAATTTGTATTCCCTTCGTGGGGGTGTTCTAACATGAATTTCCATTAATAAAGAAATTACAGATGAAGAAGGAAAATTTCAACATTTAGAATAATGTAAAAATCCTAGGTCTATAGATGAAACCTAAAGAAGAAGTAGTAGACAAGAAGCACGGAATCAGCAGTTCTAGGAACTCAAAGGCTTACCCTTTCAGTGAGAATCCACTTGGCGTATCCGTTCCATCCCCGAGACCATTCCTTGTCATCTTTTAGTTGGTGTTTGTGTAGAAAATAAATGTTTATTTATCCAAAAGATAATCAGACTCGAGTTTTAAACAATTTTACTCCCGAGAATATCTGAGGATTTTAGAAGAAGAAAGATATGGAAGTTGATTTGAAAATCATAAAGTTTCGGGATCTAAATGTGTTTTTGATCTAAATTATTCAAAGAAATTCTGAAAGAAAATATTTTTGTAGTCTTTGTCAGTGTTTCTGCTTCTGAAAAATAGAGTTTTTCTCTAAAATTTTGAGCCCCCTTCAATCCAAAAAAAGTTTCGATATATATAGGGATCAGGTCAGGCTCGTAGGAAATTCCAGCGAGGTGTTGGAAATTCCAACCCCTCGTTGGAATTTCCAGCGAGGTTGTTGGAAATTCCAGCACCTTGTTGGAATTTCCAATGCTCGCTAGTTCCCAGCGAACCATGGGCTCGCCCATTTAGTGAGCGTAGTTCAATCCGATTATTTATTTATTTTTTTATTTTAACTTTATATTTTTTTAAATTTATTTGTTAATTTAATAAATTTAACTAAAATCTTTATTTTTCAAAATATTTAAAGTTCTTTACACAACTCGGCGACGAGGAACATTCCCATTCGGAGATCTTCAGATAATAAAATATTGTGTGATTCGAGGATTAAAATCTAAAAGCCATCATCATTGAATACGTGAGCTGGTACAAAATCCCGTGCTCACAGCTGCCCCTCGTGTGAGAATTACTGGTTGTATAACCAGTAGATCACACGAAATGGAGCGAATGGATTGAGAATATACCTAACCGGTATGGTTGGTGCTTTCTTTACCCTCGATTGGTGATGATGTCAGCCTTCCTTTCTAGCATCGTGTCCTCGCGGGATTATCCATCTCTTTCTTTGGAATCCCTTGGTGCTTGATTCCCCTTGTGGGCGAGTTGACCATTTCTTTCTGTGGCATCCTTGTTATATTCAAAAATCATTTCCCTGTTCGACTGCAATTATCTTGTACCCCTTAGAATGATTGGAGATAGGTGTCTGAATCTGTTTCAAAGGTGATCTTGAATTTTCTTAGTAGGATATTGACTTGTTCCCTGTGATAAATTGGAGGATTGTAATGTTAATATATTTTATGATAAATGTTTTAATTATTTGATTGAGTTTATGCGAATCAAAAAGTTTTGCCCCTTCAATCAAAAATTAAAACATGATGAATAAATGAGTTTAATGAAAATTCAGGGATGTCCTGAAGACCGCTCCGTGATTTTAGGAGGCTTTTGTGATGTAATGTTTGATTTTAGGCTTGAGTGGGCCATTGTCTTTCTTGGTGTTTGCAAATTCCCCAAGTGGAGGTGGAGTTTCTTGTTTAGTGGGACAGAGTTGCCCTAGTTTGGCATCGTCTTTACCTGTAGATGGCATGATGTGTATGTTATGTATGTATGATTTTATGCATAGACAATATTTATCACATGATGTATGTTCGTCTGTTATAGGTGTTGTGGGCTTCGTTCATTAAAGAGCCTACTCTTGTGCTGGTGCATGGTTTCCCCTAGGATTTGTCTTGTTAGGGATTCCATGGATGACTTCCTCAGAGCGACGACCATGGGTTCGTTGAATTAGATTCAAGTTCTGAGCTTAGATCTGGTTTGAGGAGGATCTTTATGAGTTGTTAACCCCGCATTATGTCGACAATGATCGCTTGGGAGCCATTTTCTTGAAGTGTTGGAGGTATATAATGCCATGTACCATTCTAAGGAGGAGATGATGAATTTGATATTTCTTTGGTCCTAATTTTTGCATAGATCGCCCTTGCGGGTTTTCAATCTATGGAACCTTGACTTAATTTTTGCCTGGATCGCTATTAATTTTTATTTTTTTAGATGTTTACTTGCCATTTTCTACCATTGGTATGCAAGCAATTAAAATAAACATATGCATAAAGATTAAGCAAAAATGACAATTCATTGATAAACTTAATAGGGTTATAGATGTTTCAAATGATTTGACTCCTACAATTGATTAGCCCTCTCAAGTTTTCTAACCAATTTAATTCTCTCGATGTCCTAAGTTTTGCCTAAGCCACTTTTTTTGGGTTTTCAACTTAGTGGACTATTCTTTTTCTATTTTGAAAAGAAACCTTAATTTTTGCTTAACTAATAGAGTGTTAATTGACAGGCTAATTAAAAATTTATTTTTTTTTGGTATTGCTTTTTGTCTATTTATTTCTTTCACCTATGCATGATAGCAATTGTGTAAGACTTGGTGGATTTGATAGATCCGCTACCGTCCATGTCCACGACTTCAATTATTGTCTAGTTCAACATTTCTGATCGATTGGTTGGTGCTCATGCTACTTTGTCAGCTTGAGGTGTACTCAATGATCAGCGTTTCCTTTTGAGTTCAATTATTCATTGGTGTAATGATTGTCCCACAACTGGTAGCAAGCTGTGCAAAGGAGTTGTTGATATGTTTAACAATCTGACTCCTTTTTTGTGACATTGCACTGGTTGTTTAGTATCGTACTTGTTGTTTGACCCTTTAAGGGAGCTTTAATTTGATTTGGTCATTTTGAATTTTTTTGGATTGCCCCATGAATGGTGGTGAGCCAAGTGATAGAGTTGTTGACATGTTTAACGATCTAACTCTTTCTTTGTGACATTGAGCCTGTTATTTGGTCTCAACTTTCTTTGTTGACATTTTGGCCTTATTCTAGCTTTGATCTTTGCATGCTTTGTTCCTTTGATTATTCTTAGAGATCTTTCTGTTAATCTTATTTCTTTGTAGGATGAAGCAAATGCTATCATGTGTCATCTAAGAACATGTGTTTGTCTCTCACTTTCTCTCAAGAGTCAAATCATTTGAATTTATTATAATTGTAAGGAATCCATTTATACCCAAATTAATTTCATGACATGATGTGTCACACATGCCAAAAACATTATTTATATGCTTATGAGAATATGTGATGTTATCAATAGAAGATCAAGCAAATAAACAAAGTTCAATTTATTTGAAAATTCAGAGGTCCCATGGGCGAAGTAGCTAAATGCTAATTTATTACATCATCAATCATGGGTTATTCTTTTGCCCCTCAGATATGTCCATGAATTTAAAGTGCTCCATCCTATCCGCCTTCTCAAAAACTTCTTGATACCTCGAGAAGATGCCCAACCCAAACTTGTTCCTGTCTGATGGTAGTGCACCATCCAGAAGTTTGGTTATCATCTCCGGTAAACTTAAACGAGCCCGAACCCTGACCTGTGTGGCCATCCAACGCGCAAAGTAGGATTTAAAGCTCTCACCCTACTCTTGTCTTATAGCCTCCAGATGTTGCATTATGGTTTCCATTTGGGAGTTGTAGCCATAATGCCCCATCATAACTTGAGCAAGGCTATTCCAATCAGTGGCTATGTTCAGCAAAAGGTGGTTGTACCATTCATTGACTGGGTGGCCTAAGGTGATGACAAAGAGCTTAGCAATCATCTGTTCACTGACCCTTAATGCTCTTATTATCGTTTGATAATGCGTTAAATGCATGCAGGTCACCAGATCCTAGATACTTTTCAAATTACGGCATTACAAAGTTTGGGGGTAAGCTATCTTCATCCCCAACTGTCGATTATGCAGGGTATGTGTACATTAGGTGGCCATCGTGAGTGGCCAAGAATTATTATCACAATTCTGCCATACCTGGTTGTTGGAGGATGGCATTCCTTGCTATTGGATAGAAACCATATTGCCCCTAGGGATATGCCTCAAAATTGGGCAGTTGAGGTGCTTGGAATTGTGAGGCAACCGACGTACTCTAGCTAGGGAAAGGCTGATAAAAGGGTCTTGGTGTGAACGTTGGTTGGCCAGGCTACCTTTGGAAGAATTGGTTACTAGATTACTACTAGAAAGGATTGGCGAAGTTAAATCCTGGCAACCCAAATTGAGCCTGGTTCAACTGACTTTGTCTTGCCCCGAACTGATAAAAAGCAGTAGGATTTGGGTGCACTGCATGCTAGGTAGGAGGTTCCCTTGTTTCAGGCCGTCTAATTAGATTGGCGTTGTTAAGGGTGACCTCCGGGTTGGACACTGCATTCTAGGTCCTCCTGGTATGCTGGCGAATGTGCGTTGCTAGCTGTTCGCTATTGGCAAAGCCATTCAAGGCGACTTTGATCTCAGCACTCACCGACTATTGATGTGTCTGCTGCGAGTTTTATCCCATAAGGACAGGGTAATCCTCCCCTGCACCTTCTTCTTGTTGATTGGCCATGAAAGACCCATGTTGATCTGAATCTAAATTGGAACCCGAGTCCTCACTTGAGTCAGTGTATAGAACCCCCTCTAGATTGACCACTATTGAAGAAATACGGACCAGGCGGTGAACAGGCCTTCTCCAAACCCCTTCAATACACAAGTAGAAGATCAGACCATGTGTTTGGGATTCATGACATGATTCGTGATGTGAAAAATGCATGAGATGTTTAAAATTATGGCTACATTCACAAAGGGTTAGTATGCCATGATGTGAATAATATGTTTATCCATCCATTTGAAACAAACTAATTAGTCATTAGGTAGGAATAAAAAGTAAGTGGGAATGAAAATCCAACACTTGGGGTGTACGATGTTTGTGTGACATCATAATATGAGTGGCGTAAATAAGGTGACCAAGTTACCCATATGATAATAGGTCAATAATTTTGGGATTTCATTCTATGACTAGATCTTATGGAATAAGGAGGTTAAAATTATTTTAAGTAAGTAGTGTGACATACTTTAAGAAGATGAAAATAACCACCGTATGTAGCTATTGAAGGAATGATTTGGTTATTTTTCCCAATCAAGGTGGAGTTTCAGATGATAGTGTGGTCATCGTTATTTGAGGGTATATGGTGATGCATGAATCTTTTTCCCATGTGGGTGGATGGTTTGGGTATTAAGCATATACCCTTCAAGATTTGGTAAGTTAAGGTTTGTTTTGAAATAAGTTTACCCCATGTGTGATTAGGTTCAGATGTCAGCTAGGACATCACATGACGTGGGAAAAATGGTTTTGGTAGGTATTTGCCTTATTTGGGTTATGTGGTATGTGTGATTGCCCTGTGTGGGCTATGAGTTGGACGTCGAGTGGACATCTCATAAGTAATGTGTGGGATATGTTATTGCCCCTTGTGGGCTGAGTGTCGAATGTCAAGTAAACATCTCACTGTAAAAGAAAGGTATGTTTGCCCTGTACGGGCTAATAGCCAGATGTCAAGTGGACATCTTTCTTAAAATGGGTAAGTGATGTTTCTAAGTGGTTTTATGTTGTCCTAGGGTGACACGATCTCAGGTGTCAACTAAGTATGGTGATGAGAAGATGTTATGTTACATCATATTAACATTATGAGTGTGTGCGTTTAACTGTCTGCACGAAAATTCATGGTTAGCATGATATTTGCACAGTGATAAGTAGTAACCACGTAGCACATAGCATGCAATGTTCAATCTTCCAACCATACAACTCCCGCACATAAGGATTTTGGTTAGTCTCTATCCTAAGTTTGGTTCATCTTAGTACCATGAAGATACTAAGGAGCGTGCCTATTCGCCACTTTTCTACTAATAAGTTTAATAGTTTGTTCACAAGATTTGGCTACACTCGTTTTGAAAGGCTTATCCTCAATAATAATGCCAAAAAATTGTCATGTAAAATACAGGTGTTGTCAGTACCTCTTATCAAATAGAAAAATGATGATAACTGCAAGTATACAGTTGCGATGTAGTTTTAAAAGATATCGAACCCACAAGGAAGGAACCAAGTCTAAAGATCAACAAGGGAAAATAGAGTAAATAAAATAAAAATAGATTGGAGGTTTTGGATAGGAAGATTAGAATGAAAAATGAGTAAATATAGATGTGGAAGACTAGAGAATCTAAATATAGAGATTTTCCC